>QGOG01001788.1:0-34272 GCA_003313185.1 Collybia sp. MG36
AGTGGGAGAAGGACACGAAGTGCTCAACAATTACCAATCGCTTAATTCGTAGGACTCGCCGACTTCCGTCTGGACCCATACTACCCTCGCGATCTCGATCCAAAGATGACCCACGGCTAAAGGCAGGTGATGGAGGCACAGACGGGCCAGGAACCATAGGGGACATAGCAGGTGTGAATGCCAGCGAGGGCTGCCGCTGTAGGGGTTTCTTGGCGTCCTTCTTCTCATCCTCGTCGGTCAGCTGGGGTTCGTCCTTCCTGCTGAGAGAGTCAAATTGGGCCTTCCATATTCGCTCAATCTCCGACTTGTAGATGAGCTGTTGTTCGGCGACATTATAGCGATGGGCTGATTTCGGTCTGTTTTCCGCTTCGGCTGAAGGGGGCGTCTTTACAGGGGGGTCAAGACTGGCCGAAAATCAACTCACCCATTTTCTGTTCGTAGTCCTCACCGGCTTTTACAAAAATATCTTTCATTGATATCCGGATAAAGCTAAATGCTTCCCCCCGGCCGGTGGGGTCGCCTTCTCCGTGCAGCCGGAGCATAGCTTTTGCCTGGGTCGCAAAAAGGAAGTTTTTGGTTGTAATCCAAGGAGCCAACTGTTGTTCAACAGAGAGATTTGATTCGTCGCCTTCTGCCACATCAGCGGCTTGACTATATCCAGCATCCTGTAAATGCCGCTGTCCGACTTGCATGCTCTCGGTTAACACCACCTGCTCTGGTTCCACCATTTTGAGCATGTCAGCATCGGTTGGTACTGGCCATGATGACTTTAGCCGCCAAAATCCTTGATGTGGGCCCCGTCGATGGTATTCCATGAATTCCTAGTTGGGTGAAATCAGAATCTTGAGTTTGTACGGCCATAAGATTGCAAACCTTTAATCTCTGTCTCATCTGGAGTTCGTTTTGGTCGGGAAAATATTTCATCAATCGTGAAATCTTGAGTCGTTCCCCCTGACTCTTCTTCAATAGTTTCATAGCAATAATTTGTAGGCGGTACTTGATAGTGTTTGTGATTTTACGAGAATGAGGCCCTGGAACTTCAGTGACAGGATATGACTGTCCTATGACAAACAGATTCTTGATCTCCCGGATGAAATATTTTGTTTCACCTTTGACGGTATTTCTAAAGAGTTGCGGTAAACACAGGATGTGATAAAACGACATGGAATTCGCAAACCTAACTACCAACAAGTCGGTAGGGTAGGGTTTGTGCCGAAATAATGGTGCGCGTAAGAGGTTATTGTATAAGGCGGGTATGGTTTGCCCGGGATATACATATCCGAACTTCATGAATGGCGATTCATCCTGCGGTTCCAAGACGAATGGAACACCCAAGTCGAACTTTGTGGCACCCATTAGATTCATGAATTATTTCGAGATTCCACGGGTATACCTTTGGTATATGTTCATCTTTCTCATCCTTCTTGCGATAGTAATTGACCAAGGAGCTACCCATGCCAAAGTTGGGGATGATTGGTGGATGTTCTTCCTATACAGCACTGAATATCAAGCAAAAGAAACAAAGAAATGCACTGACAGAATACTCCCACAGAACAAAGTTACTCGTATCACGCAGGCTGAGGTCGGCGGTCTTTCGCAAACCCTCGCCAACATTCCCACCTTTCCCCAGCTTTCGACCGGCCTTGTCCTTCTTTTTCTTCGCGGTACGAACTTTGCTGAAACGTAATTCAATATTGGCGGGAAATTGCAAAGCGGGACGATGGAATGAGCGAGCCTCCTGCTTTGACAGCCGAGTTTTATACTACAGAGGAGGCACCCAATAAGACTAGCAAGCCGCAATATTGCCAGCTCACTTACGAAGGGAAGTTGAAGCTTCTGGGCGGGATATGCGTGCTCGACGACAAGTTGACCAAAGGTTTGTCGTACACGATGGCGGCCGCCCTCTTTGGCGACCTCGTAGAAGTGATCGTTCGAAAGATTGAACTTATCCTTCCCCTGCGCAGTGTCGGCTTTGATTCGTTTTCTCGGTCGAACAGTGTCCACTGAAAATGATTGAGTGCTGTGATATAAACAAAAACGATGATGAACCACCTGAACGCTCCTCTGGTATTACATCATCCTCATGGTTGAACTCCAACTGTGTAAAATCCCTGAAAGGGGCATGAGGACTCCATATGATACTTTGGGTCCATGCTCCCGACTCCAGCACCTTGTTTGCGGGGGTCGTTAAATTGCTCTGGGACGAGGGGACTACATTCAATGAGGGCTGTGGCTCATACACAATTTGATCCTCCCAATTTGATAACAGAACAAGGTCAAATGTGCGATCATGCAAAGGCATACTAACGGGAACATCGGTCAAATCGCGTTCCTTTGAAGCGTCAATCAGAGTGAGCAGTTCTATTTGGAGCCGTGCATACCTCAAGGGCTCTACGGAGGTCCAGCTCGACACTTCTGGCTGAAACAACTTCTTCAACCCGTTTGCTTTCTACCTGCCTCTGTGTATCCCCTACGACTGCATCAAGGAAGCCCTTTGGTATCTCCTTTTTCCGGGGATAAACCGTCTCCACTACGTGTGGAATGAGTGGGGTCTTGTTGAAAGGCAAGTGACATACCATGAAACGGCCGTTTCACCAAACGGGATTTCCGGACGGTATACCCTTTGAACAATTCGCTGAAATCCAGAACCTTGTCCTTTTCGAATGCCGGGAATCGTTCATATACGCTCTTTGGTCGTTCAACCAACCTCTTCACGACCCGCACACGACGTTGCCTCGCTTGAATACCTCGGGGTGAGTGAACCTCCTGCTTAACGGGGGAGCTATCTGATTCCTCCTCTTCCTGCATTTCCCTGTCAATCTCATCTTCCCAGTCTTCTCCTTGATCGGCTCCCACAGCTCCCTCGTCATCCCATTGTTCGCTGTAGATTTGACTGGAATTGAGAGTCGGGATTCCGGTGATCCCCAACTGGTTCGATAGTCCGGGACCTTTTGGGAGTGATAGGCCATCGAGAAGGTGGGTCAAAGAGAAACCCGTCAAAGCAGAAATGGCATCGTTCTCATCTTGAGTCGACATTACAATATTAAATCACTACGCGCAACGTATGGAATTATTTAATGAACGCAGAAATGCTACATAGTGGCGCGGGCGCTGAAGCCAAATACATACAAACTAGTGTAATACATCCTTGACGCGTCGAGTCCACAGCTCTACAGTAGATCGGCAACACCAACACAAGTGGCATTGAGTAGGCGCGATAACATGGATTCCACGCTAGAAAACAAACTCGAGGTGCGTGCAAAATCACATATTCAATAGTCGTTCAACCTCCAGTATTCCACATCAGGCGTTTCGCAAGTCGGTTGCCACTACGGGGGAGGATATTGTCTTTCGTACATTTCCAAGCAAAGTCAGTGTGTGCGGTCTCAATGGTTGCTTGTGAACTTACACCTTCTAGATATTGTATCTACTAGCAACTTGAGCATGGAATTTGACCTCACTTCTGCCACCAGGGAGCTTCATGAATTAATCCAGACTGCTATGACGCCCGAATCCCCTTTCCATCTCTCACATGCATCTGCATCTACAAACACGACTATATACCCCCCGCCTAAACCCCCTTCTACAGACGAGCCTCAGACCAAGAAGAGGAAGGGAACGAACGGCACTGTGGAAAACGGCAATGATATTCAAGATACCACCAACTCAAGATTCCCAAATCTCGTTCTAGCAAATAAACACACTACATCTATACATGGAACTGTTAAAAAGGAGTGCGAGCAATTGATCCTTTTAGTTGTGCGGATATTTACTGCGACTAGACGAAGACATGTTCAACTCACGTATACTTAGGACCAAGTAAAGTTATGGGTCACTCTGACCATGCCGAAGTATCTACCACCATATTTTTGTTGAGCCCATGCTAACATATGATATCTGAAAGGATAGAAGAGTATGTTTGTCTCGAGTGACCCCCCGCTTCTACTCACCTTGACATGACCTCTAGTGGCGACAATTTTGGTATTAGTGACCGCCGCACCCCCCTTCGAAATACTGACCCTCATTTGGCATAGGTGTGCAGATTCAGGAAGGTTTGTCCCCTGTACTCTATCAGCTTGAAGAACACCTGCGAAGTAACCCTTTACTCGCCAGAGGTTTTGAATGAGTTGCACCGGGCCCAAGAGAGCGCGTACAACCTACGCGATGGCTGCCGTCAGGATCATTTAGCCCGCGCTAAAATTTGCACCAAGCTTATCAAATACCCTAATGTTGAAGATTATGCGGTGGGCAATATCTGCAGTTCACGGCCAACTCCAAGGGTCTAACACCTCTTCCAAGCTTTCTCTCAAGGAACATGACGAGAAACAGCTTTACCTCTCACGCCAGCACCTCTTCGACATCCGCAATATATACGCAGTCGTAACAGACCTCATTCATAAAAATATTACCAAGGTATGCGACAACCTACTCACCATGTACCCCCATTTCACTTGAACGATTGATTTTAGATTCGCGCACCTAAAGCAAATAACAGTATTGGACTCTACTAATTACCGAATAATACAGTTTTTTTTTTACGGCTACATGTCCCACATGATGCCTTGAACTCGGAAAAAATATCTAGACTGATATTGTTTTGAAGATGTTGAAGCCGTCAATTGCTGTACTAATCACCGCCCCTGGGATTTGGGGATGCCAGTGCACTTCTTTGATGTCTTTCTGCCCCTGGTGGACGAATAGCAGTTGTGGGGGTACCTCTCGCTCTCCGGCCGGCACTGAATTCATTCCTGTTCCTACCTGGTCGTCGTCCTGTTCAACAGCAAGGTCCCACATTGTAACCTGATCATCTGCGCCAGACGCTGCGAAAATTGAATCTTCTGTAGGATGCCACTCGATGGATGTGATGGGTGCTTTATGCCAGGAAAAGGACGCAACAGGGGCTGGATCAGGACCTGTCGTTCTAATAGAAAGGGTGCACTTGAGTGATGTTCCATGAGGATGTGATTGAAGTTACCCGTTTTTCTTGACATTTCGAAGATCCCAGACCTTAATTCCTCCCTCGTCTCCGCCGCTCAAAAGTAGATAGCTAGTAGGCTTATTCCAACTGATTACATTCACGTCACTCTCGTGAGCGGAATTGATTCCCGCAACGCTCTTGCGCCCCTTGCTCCTCACATCCCAGATTTGGATACTTTGGTCTGCAGAACAAGACGCGAAAACAGTAGGCTCTGTCGGACTCCACTGTAAATCCTCGATACTTGACGTGTGGGATAGAAAAGGCTGAGACAAGGCGTTGAATCCTGAAGGTGTTGTCGTGGTCAGGTATATTTTCGAGTGTATGTCACCAGTTAACAAGCGCAACGAGGATGGGCCAGAAGCAGCCCAGTCCATGGCAAAACCCTCTGCGCGGCCATGAGAATCAACAGTGAATGCAGGAGTATTCACACGAGTTTTGTCGAAGGAGTAACCAGGTACGTCGAGCGATTCGAGAAGGGGGCGAATATCCCAGATGTGAACCTTACCTGTCTCCGCCCATGATGCGGAGAAATATGGTTGGGAGACAGGTGGAAGTGGTGTAGATGGCGGCAGCGGTTGGGCACGGATTCGGTTCACACCACCCATGTGAGGAATGGAACGGTATTCAAGAATAGCATCCTCATCGAGATGATCTGCGTCCTCTTCATCATCATCCGAGTCAGATTCGTCTTGGAAATTCAGGTTAGAGTGTAACATCCAATTCACGGCACGATAGCTCACCACCATCTTTCTGCGTTCGGTGGAGGGCGCTTAGCTTGTATACCAGTATTTCGTTATTCTTCGCTGTATCCGCTTGTGTGCCCGCGACAAGATAAGCGGTTGCCGGATATCGTTGTCGCTCATCACCCAAACTGTCCCGCAGAATGTCGAAAGATAAACATGGCCAATCGACGTTCATCGAGTGGCGCATGATATACACTGAATCATCGGCCTCCAGTATCTCATCTTCACCTAGAACATGGGTTCCTGGTAAGAATACATCTGGTTGCGGAGGCAGCTCATCCGATTCTTCGATGGGTGGCATAACCTCATCGATATCCATTCCTTGAAATGCATTAAGTACCGAATTGTTGACTTTGGGCAATATCTAGAGACGAACCATCCTCAGCATCCTCGGCATTATCTACAACTTCCTCATCGCTCTCAATCTCATCCTCCCAAGCGTCCTCAAATTCGCCCATTTCGTCGTTGGCTGCATTCTCGCGTTTGTTGCTACTTGTGGGTACTTTTGAAAATGCCTGACCATTTCTCGGTCCTGCATTAGGGGGGTCAATTGCTGTGCGCTTGGACATTTCAGATCTTTCGACTCTCAATGAACGAATTGGAGAAATTTTGGGTGATCGAATCACGTGTAAGGATACTGTCATCTAATCTCGATCGATCAAATTCCCATGTGGGTCAGTAACAGCTGTGGAATTCTTGGAAGCTTGTAGAATAAAAAAAAAAATCCACAATCGTGTGCGCCTGTGAATTCCTGGAAATGATACTATACACTGCATCCGGCCGAGGACGTATAAATACAAACTTTGCAGACATTTGAACTTACCTACGTCTCGTCTCGAATAATCTGAAAAATTCAAAGCCATGTCGCTCACTATCACAGTCCCTCGGGAGTATGTATCATTTCCCTCACCTCAGGTATTATTACCAACAAATCCTAGGTACTCTTATGTTGCAGCCTCCCTTGTCTCAACAATCTTCCTCCTGGTCGGCCAAAGCATGGCCGTCAGTAGAACTCGTAAAACTGCTGGTGTCAAATACCCCCAGAGTGGGTTGGATCATTCGCGAATCCAATCGTCATCTTAATTGTCTGTAGTGTACGCTGAGAAGGCAGAGGCAGAGGCGTCGAAGGACGCGAAACGTTTTAATTGTGCTCAACGTAGGCATTCTGGGGTGTTTACAGAGAACCAGATTGACGGCCTGTCCACAGGTGCCCATCAGAATACTCTAGAAAATATTCCCGCGCTCTATCTCACGTCAGTAGCCGGCTTGTTTGATTTCACCTGACGCGCATTTGACCTCTTGACAACAGAACCGCTTTGACTGGCTTGAGGTACCCTGTCCTCGCTGCCTCGGCCTGTGCGTTTTGGGTGGTTGGTCGGATCTCATACACCCGGGGGTATCTGTCGGGTGATCCCGCCAAGGTCAGTAGTAATACTATATTATATGGGAGTGGTCAGCCCCCTAATATGATATCCCCCAGCGCGCAAATGCTCTCTACGGACTCAGCGCACTGGCATCCATCGGTATATGAATTCAATCGCGATGTCAACGGATGCTAATGAGGTTTTGTAGGATTGTTGGCTGGTTCAGTGTACACCACTGCGCAGTTTGTTCTTGAGACCCTCTAGCTCGAGCCTGAGTTTAGCGATGTGTAATATCTGATATCTAGCCAAGAGTCCAATATATTATCACTGGGATCCCTATAGTACTTTCAAAGAATGATTGTCTACCTCAAGGCTCAAGCCCAGGCGTGCCTTGCGACAAGCCTCCGGATGGGTACGTACGCCCCCGGCCAGCCTGAGCGTGCCGAAAAAAGATTGGCTGACCACCAGGAACAGAGGCATACGTGAGCATAGTGCCGGTGACCCTTAGAGCTACTAGATTCCTTCAACAGAACTGTGTAGCATGATCGACACGTACACTTGTCCGCAGCTGTGTGCCGCGCTGACGCGTCCAATTTTTGGGCCATTTCGAATAACGGGCGTCCTATGGACCTCGTCATCGATCTTCGATGTACTACGTCAAGTATAAAAGCTTGATGTGGCTCTACCATATACTTCACAACTGTTTCCACAAATCTTCCTACTCGCTCCTCTACCCAATATCGCTATAATGACCACCATCACAATTCCACAGGGGTAAGATGCGGAGCCTCAGTTCAACTCAATACTCATCGTCCTACTTTCAGCTACGGATATGTTGCAGGCGGCATTCTGACAACCGTTCCTCTCTTGATGGTCCAAAGCATCATCGTACATAGGTATCGCGATGCTGCTGGAATCCAGTATCCCCAACGTATGTTGTGTGGTCTTCGTTTTCCCCCCAGCTCACCAGCCACAGTGTACGCCGAAAAGGCGGAAGCAGATGCCTCGCTAGCGGCAGCAGCGTTCAACCGCGCGCAGCGTAGGCGATGCACCAAGCTACCCACTTTTGACCGCTGAAATAGCTTGTATAGGTGCCCATCAGAATACACTTGAGAATATCCCGATGATATACGTGATGTGTGTATGTTGGATCTATCAGATTGGTCGTTTTCTAAGTGGGCTTCCATACAGGACCATCCTCTCGGGTCTCAAGTATCCCATCCCATCGGCCATTGCGTGCGCATTCTGGGCATTGAGTCGCATTGCCTACACCCGGGGCTACCTTGCTGATGCTGCAATGGTACAATAAATCGTCAACAGTAGGAATCCGGCTAATTCATTTCCCCCCTTTTATCAGCGCGGAGCATCCCCCATTGTCAAGCTTAGCTACATCGGTTTCTTTGGTGAGAGTGTTTTAAGCCGAATAAATTGCTGACTGGGGCTCATTCCGAGTCATTCGTTACCGCTAGGGATTATCTATGGCTCTTTCCGTGCTACTTGGGATCTGATCCGGCTTGGTGTTTGAATACTTGGTACATATGGACTTTTGAGAATAGACACTGTAGGAAACTACAATAATAATCGGGGCCAACTTTAATTACTGTAAGGCCAATGCGGAGTCTAGCCTTACATATACATATAGTTTCGGGTGGCTTAAACCACGAGCTACCAAGTTCAGTTTTGTAAAGCCACACCCTTCCTTCCTACGTTATACTTCCATCCTACTCTCAATCTCAATTCAATGCCTAAGGCTGTATCCAGACCAGCATTCCCAACCTCATCCACAGATTTTGCCCTTCCTCCATCGTCCTCTAATTTGGGGGCATCGTCTTCATTGATAACACTAGAGGATGGTAATCCCCTGCTCCAGCGATTTCGGCGCCCCAGTTTGCTAGCACCGAAGGCTAGTTACCTATCCGAGTCTCGTCTTCACAGCCCTCTTGCCGCTTCCTTCACTCTCCACTCTTCGTCCAGACGACGGGGCCGTCAGAATTCCACGAGCGTGGAGGAGTCGGAGAGTGATCGTGAGCGCATGCGTACAGACAGTTCACCATCAAGTAGTTCAGAAAACCCCACTCCCCCGTTGAAGGTGCCCGATAACAGTGATGAAGATTTATCCAAGACAACTTCCAAACCGCCACATACACCACCCCCGCGCCGCAAGTCCTCCACAACTATGGATGTCCAAGAACCCCATCCAATCCCCCTCCGTCGCCTATCCTTTCCGGTATGTCATCTACCTCAACGTTCAAGCCTCCTCTATACCTTCTTAACAGCTCAAGCAACCCCGTTTACTGAATCTACTGGCTGAATCCCGACCAGAAGAGAATGAAGTCAAGTCGGAAGCAGCTTTTCAGCGGCTAATTACCTCGTGCTCTGAACTTCCTACTCAACCACGCACACCCCGGAATATATCAGATCGTGGTCGCTACCCCGAAGAAGCCGTAGAGGAGGAATTCCAGAGGGAGGAGACACCAAGCGATGACGGGGAGACCGAAGATGGGCCGTTTGCGTTTTCCTACACAGGCGGAAGCGAGCCTATGAATATCCAGAAGTCGCGCACGCCCGCAAGCAGTGTGAACGGTGATGATTTCAACACAAGCGTGTCAGGAAGCCCAAGCATCGGATCCCTAGCAATGGATGTTGATGTGGTTGGTGAATCTACCTCGTGCGCCTTGGCACGACCTTATTGTTATCGACAGCCAAGCGGCTCGCCCTCGTTGTCTTCAATGTGTTCAACACCGATAAATCATTGGCGCTATACCCCACCCCCAACAACAAGTGCTGTCCGTTCCAACAAGCGCAAGTGTTAGTCTACAGATTTTTCGTTTGTAATGTGTTGACTGATGGGTATTGATCTAGTGGACGACCGCTTTGACCCATACCCATCCGCGTCGAAAAGGCGTGCTGTATCTCCCTCCTTATCGCACTTACGCGATATGCACCCCAGCAACGGGTCCCCAATGGGAACCCGCAATCCCCGACTTCCAATCTCCCTCCCGATAACCATTCCAAGTTCAGCTGTCAGCTCTGCGACGTCGTCGCCAACAATAACGGGAACCTATCCGACCGCATTTCCACGTACCATCAATATTACATCCAGCCCCACTTTAAGGGCCACTATAGGTTTGTCTAGCCCCATACTGAGACCTGTCCCGCGTGTCATGAGACGGGGAGATGGGGAGGAGAAAGAAATTGAAGGTGCTGGAGAGGCAGTTGGTGGGTTGACACTCGGTTAGCCAACACCGGCCTTCCCAGACTATTTTGTATATCATAGGACACCCTAACCCCATCAACGATATTCCCGTTGAGCAGTCCAGTTGTGGACCCCACAGCTTGTCTTTCCGGATTAATCTCACGCCTGATTGTATTCATCTTGTCATTAGCCATCCTCGATATTGCTTCCTAATTTTTATACTGTACACAAGGAATCGGCAAACAACTTCTCATAACCGTGCGCTCGGCTTCTTCAGGGCTGCATCGACGATTTCTGACATTGCTATCACAGCCTCTTCCTCCAACGTGCGCCCAATCAGTTGCACTGAGATAGGGGCATTTTGGTAGGTGGATGGACCATCATCTGTTCTTAGGGGGTAAGTGATCGTTTCGGCATGACGGGATATGCGCGACGAACAAGATTCATAATTCGCCCGATCGATCTCATTATGGAACTCATGGGGTGGCCGTTTGCCATCCAGTGCCGCGTCAACCTTAGACACTGGTATGGTCAGTGCGGGATAGTCGAGTAGGTTCCAAACCATCGTGTAGTTGGCGCTCCTACCCACCCTAGTCAGCAGAAGGTACGTGCGTGTGATTTACCATTATTACTTATTCGTCCCATGAGGCACTGCGGTGTGTGCTGCTGTTGGTGAGATTATCGCATCGACAGGCCGCCCAGTACCCGTCACACTGATCGTATCTTCCCAGTAGTTAAGATATTCCTGCCGCAGGTCCCGCTTCACTTTATGCAACTGCCACAATTGGTAGGCTGTGATCCCATCGCTGCCTGGACGGAAGGCGGCCTTACTCTCTAGGCTACTATCGGATTGCGGGAGCATTGTATGGATCAATGGCTCCCCAGTTACCGCCGTGGTGACCCGGTAATCTTCGGCTGCGCCAGCACTCCAAATTCCGCTCTATCAAATGGTCAAAACTGGGTTCTGGCGCCTCGGAAACCACCTACCAAAACCTTGTACATTTCAGCATGCTTGAATGGCTGCCAATCAATAACTATAGATTGGTTGAATACACGACGACCCGAGCCGAGCAAAAAAAAAAACAGCTCGCCTGTGTGCCCTGCTTCGATCAGCGCGCGCTTCGTCGTTTCGAGACCGCGGACGATTGGTGGATGGGGCACGACCATACCATCATCCCATAGAATTCCGAAACACAGGGCGGTCCCGCAGCCGTGATCTGCCAGCTTATATTCCTCTTCGTTCCACGGTTTCCTTGTAGCAAGCGGGTCCTTCAGCCAGGGTTTCATTCCGACAACACCTTTGATAAAGCTCTTGACGCCACCCAAGCTGTTGCAAAGAGGTCCAAGGACTGATGATACCGAGTCTTGCCCCTCCATGGAATTTACACACCCCGCATAGGGGATTCGCCCGCAGGAAGGCTTTAAACCGTACAGGCCACAGAAAGATGCTGGAATCCGTATCGACCTGCACCACCTCAGTTTCTCTAATCTGATGGATATAATGAATACAAACCCCCCGATGTCCGATCCAACACCTATGTGATAAGTCTCATGAATAAATTTGATAATGCGCACAAGTTTGTACATACCCAATGGGCTCCCTCTCATTGCTCAAGTGGATGTTAGATTTATATCAGTGCGAGTGTATTTGTTAATACCCACCAACGAGGGCGCCTTCGCCTCCACTTGAGCCTCCAGAGGTGAGGGACAAGTTGTGGGGGTTGAAGGTACGTCCGAATACATTGTTGAATGTCTCGGGCCACTGCATTATGTGAGCTTATCCTGGGTTGGAATGAACGGCGTAATTTACCATGAGCGTTTGAGGAATATTTGTCTTGACATATGGAATGGCCCCGAGCGATTCAAGTATATCAACGAGAACAGAGTTCTTCTCAGCGAATTTGCCAATCCAGGAAACGTAGCCTGTCAGAGCTGATTGAAATTTCTCTCTCCGTCTGAGGGGAGGGACCAACCCATCGTGGACTCCAGGCCCTTGATGCTGATTTGGTCCTTCAGAGATACAGGCAAGCCTGGTGGGGCATCAGGCTGATTCCCACCACAAACAAAATTATGTACCATGCAATGGGCCAATAACAGTTCCTGTCCTTCTTAGATGTTCGTCAAGAGTGGCGGCTCTAGTAAGGGCACGCCCGATAAATATTTCGGTCAGACAGTTGGTCTAATTTAGTGGATGTCAAAACGGTCACCGGTCGACACTGGTAGGGATGCGTCACGCACGAGCTGGTGTGCCACTATCGCGCGTTTGGAGAATGCGTTTGTGACTTCGACAGCGGACCAGCTGCCGTCAGCCAGGTTCTTCAACAGCACATCCACATCAGTGTTGGTTATTTCCACCTCCTTGTTCGACAGAATCCCACAGGCATTAGGAAATGTCGTAACATTCAGCTGCTCTTTGGGTAGGGGATGATTCAGGAGCCAGTCCTTGGGAATTGTGGTCCGCTGCCGAGAGTGTTTGTCCTCGACGAGTTTTCTCCAATCTTGAGCCATGTTAATCAAGATGGGCAAAATTTGGTGTGGAAGGGTGTTTCGATGGGACTGCAACTATGATATATATAGTAAGCTGAGATTTGAGTCCCATCCCACATGATGATTTCAACTGGGTTCCTCGGATCTCTTGTGTGAGTGAATATTGTGTGTGGGGATTACTCGGCAGATATGGATAGACTCTTAGAATAAGATAACGGGAATAAGTCATGATCAATCGCCTGCTGTGCATTTGCATTTGCGCTCGAGTCAGTAATCTGGGTGAAATAGTCGCCCAACCCTGCAACAAATCTAATCGACACCACGTGCAAAGAATTTGCTCGCTTCAAACTCCCATTCGGCAAATGCAATGCATTCAAGCTGAAGCGCTGAAGTTCCAGTGACATCAAACAGGTTACAGCAGGCAACGGCGTGGCTTGTGCCCCGCGGCTGCGGAACCACCCACCATGAGTACAACTCAAAAGCTCACCAAGAAACAGAAAAAGGGCATTGCTTTCCGCGAGCGCAAGACGGGCAAAGGCAAAGGAAAGGATGCGGTCCGCGCTGGCATGGAAGATAACGACGTTCCTATCCTGGAAGACCAAGATCTCGCTGATTCGCTTAGTCCTCAAGTGGAAAATAAAGAATCGAAGCCAACGAAGAAAGAGGCAAAGGGAGGAACAGATAGCAAGGGAAAGGAGAAGGCAAAAGAGGACTTGGTGGACCTGGGGGCCGCAACCCCGTCGAAGAAGAGGAAACGAGAAAAAGGGCTGGACGATTTGGAGAAAGCAGACACATCCGGCACATCACCGTCAAAGAAGAAGAAAGGGTCTGTGGAGAACAATGCGGGAATTTCATCTATCACCAAGGAGGGAAGTGGCAAGGACAAGCCGGTCCAAGTGAAACCGCAACGGTTTATATTATTCGTTGGTGCGTGTATCTCGGCCAGGAAGATGTCCCTAGCTCAAGTTTCTTTCTTGGAATCAAAGGCAATCTTAAATATACGACAACGCTCGATGAAATTACAGCGCATTTTGCGGCATGTGGTGCGTCCCGGTGTAGCTTTGCATTCTTAGAATTGATGATGTTGCTGGCAAGATCCACCTCCATCGATCCGACTTCTTACCTCCAAGCCCTCATCCAAAACCCCCACCAGACAGAAATCCAAAGGTTGCGCGTTCCTAGAATTTAGGCACCGAAATGCCCTCCAGCAAGCACTGAAGCTACACCAATCGCAACTCGATGGTCGGATGATCAACGTCGAGCTTACAGCTGGCGGTGGCGGCAAGAGCGAAAAGCGGGTTACAAAGTTGAAAGAGCGAAACAAGGAGTTACATGATCAACGGGTATGTTTAGATGTTCTTGATGCAGCTGTATTTTAACACGGGACACAGAAACAGCGTGCCGAGAAAGAGAGCAAGGAAGGCACTTTCTCGACCAATTTTGCCGAAAGGCCACAGCGCTATTCAGCAACGTCGGGCATAGAGCAGATACCTCTCAAAACACGAACATGGACAGTCGGAGATGATGATGGGGCTACGCATAGGGGAGGCAAGAAACACCACAAGGATGTTAAACGGTCAAAAACATATGATTGGGGGACAGGCGTGAACGCAATTCCTGTCGGGTGATTATGTTGTGCAATATCATGATATATATTATACACATGGCCCATAAGTGTCCATTAAAATGGTGCAGAAACCTGCTCTGCAACCGTCGCTCACGATACTAGAATAAAGATAAGGAACTAGGGAGTAGTGTTAGAAATTAGTTGCACAAGTGATGCCATATGCAACTTACAAAAACGATCAACACCCCGAACACTTTCATCATAAGCCAACGATTGCTGGAGATTCTATCAAGATATTTTATTAGTTCATTATGACCTCCGTCAATATTGGCGGCAATGTCGATCGTATCAGCATCAATTCTTTCCACAGTTTCTCTTTGTTCGGCGACCATGTTGGCAAGTTGAGTGAAGATTTGGCCGAGCTCCGCGATTGTTGTTTCAATAGATTCAATCGCAGTCGAGCGAGATTGTATGTATGTATCCTGAATATATGGGCTAAGTCGGAGAAAATCGAAGAGGACAGCAGGACTCACCTGTTGTTCAACCAACTGCATCTGTGCGTAAGCACCGCCATTCTGTGGCCCTGTCCCCTCCTCTGCAGAATGTAAGTCTATGGCTAGCAGATCTCCATTTTGCGGTGCGCGTCCTTTCCCCTTCGACCCATAGCGACTTGAACTACCGTCGCCCATAGGATCACTTTTTTGCGAAGAAAAGAGCACTGAGTCTGGGATATCGTGTAAGCGAGTCTGCGTAGGGAATGAAAGACTCCATACTTGACGGTGCTTGGTTTGCGGCAGATGCAGCTGAATACATAAATTGCTCCGTTCGGTCTTTCGATTCCTTCATGTTCTGTTGAATGATTGATGAGAAAAGCTACAACGGGTACGGTGAGGTCGCACCTGTGTTCGAACTTCCAACACGTCTTTGAAACTCATACTAGTGTTGGCCAGTTTGCTCTGCAACAGCATGACAACATTGCGATTGTGCTCCTCTACCTGTTTTCCCTCAGCGGAGGACGACTGCTGTCCGTTTCTCTGTTTGAGGTGAGACTGCAAAGCGGCTATTTGCTTATTGATATGGGCAATATCTTGTTTAATAATGAATGTAAGCTCCTGTTTGGGAATGAGTGCTGAGTGCCACTGAACAGGGCGGAGACGTACGCTAATCTCTACCGGCCTGTCGTCGAACAAGGTTTTTCGTTTCGCCACTAAGCTGTTGAGCTGAGAGCAAGAAAATAAGCCTAACAACTCACACTGCGCCAATTTGCTCAATTTGATGGTGGTATTACTGATGTCTTTGCCTATGGTTGAGGCCATACGAGAAAACTCGCTCTTGTTAAGTTTTCCATTCGACTGGAGCAGCCGCTGCTTGGATTCGGCATCATGAGAGCGAATAGATGACCTGTTCCGTATGGAGTCTACGCAAGCCCGAAATTCGTTTGTGCGGTCCTGGGTTGGCATTTCCTGCTGAATGTGTTTTGTAGCCTATGTAGGTACCACTAGTGTTGATGTGGAGTGCAACCGCTTTACATTGTATAACGTGGCGCACGTGATTCCGGACGCGCTAATTCAGGTAATCTTCAGTTGGCAGCGAAAAATTGGGGTCTTGAACGTAAAACTGGGCGATCGGCTCATGCCATGCCTCTCATTGATTCATCTCGTAATTAAAATTTAATTTTCTAGATCCATGCAAACACGTTTTCTCCAAAATTTGTCCCCCAAACGATACCCTAAACCTTCCTCGTTCCCCCGTATTCATTCCGCCTCCCTCGTCCATCCATTTCGCTTCACTATGCCGTTTTCGAAGGCTCAACCTTCCCAGTGTTCCAAGGTCCTTATCTTTGGTGCAGGAAACTTTGGATCATGTCTTGCGTCGCACCTCGGCGACTCTCAGCATGAAGTTTACATGTGGTCGCGCGAGGCATCCGTTGTTGAGCACTTCAATACATATCACCGAAACCCGGTATATCTACAGGACCATCAATTTCCAAGAAATATCACAGCAGTGGGCCCCGACATGCCTGATCAGGCATTGATAGCCAAAATGGACGTGCTCTTGTTCGCCATTCCAACCCAGTTCCTTAGGTGCCTGTCCTTCCGCCAGATAGTAATTACATGTGCTTATTCATGTTACATCCAGAGAGAATCTCCAAATTCTGCGCCCGCACCTGGACGATGAGAATATGCCTCTCCTGATATTCGTTAACAAGGGTATCGAGATTGGGACGCATGCCTTGACACTGGAAATAATTGCCGACACCTGTGGTGCTCACATCGCGCGAGCAGCCACTTTTATTGTGAGTGCCTCAAGGCACGAGACACATAACTACCAATCGAACGTTTCCTTCAGTCCGGACCATCGTTTGCTAAAGAGAGTACGGGGATAACTGTTCCCAACCCATTGATCCAACATCTGATCATCATTGCAGTTGTTCAGCGACAGCCCACTTCGGTGTCTGTTGCATCTTTAACCGAAGGGGAAGCTGATAAGGCATCTGCTCTTTTCCACCAGCCCCATTTCCGTTGGTAGGAAGGTATGGTTTCCGAATGACCGACCACTAAACGTGTTTTTTTCTTCTTTAGCTACACCGGCGGTGACCCGATAGGCATCGAGTTGTCCGGTGCGTTGAAGAATGTGTACGCAATCGCCGCCGGCATGTCCGACGGGCTGGGATTCAAAAACAACACACGGGCCAGTCTGTGTCAACGATCCCAATCTAATCATCAGGCGCTGACTACGCTTAGTGATCATTACCCGTGGGTTGGCTGAGATGACTTGCATTGGAACGGCATATGGAGCCTCGCCATTAACCTTCCTGGGCCTTGCTGGCGTTGGTGATCTGTTCTTGACATGTAGTTCACCAAACAGTCGGAATTATACTGTTGGTTACCGTTTAGGCAGGGGGGAATCCCTGGAGAACATTATGAAAACACTAGGAAGTGTTGCTGAAGGTGTTTCAACGACGAAGGGCGTCAAGACCATCATCGATGAGCTGGGCGTCAAGGCGCCGATCGCAAATAGTGTATGTTTGGAGAAGTTGTTCCAACTTGAATTTCTAATGACAATAATTAGATTTATGAAGTGTTGTACAACGGTATGTCCCCCCGCACAAGCTGTGAAATAGAGCCATCTCAGGTATTTTCAGGCAAGGATACACAAGCCGCCGGGCGGGAATTGATGGAGCTTCCACCATCCAAGGAACTTGATTTGCCACCAACCGCGGGCGGCCCTGCAAGTAAATTGATGAAGAAGTTGGGACTTGAGTGAAAAGAAGCCCATCAAATAACAATAACTTCCCTCTATCGATCAAGGCTATCATGGGAACTTATGTGCATAGCATGTTACGAGGGTCGTACGGATGTTAAATATTATACTATTACTACTACTATCAAAATTCGAGTGCATGGAATTGACAAGTGTGTGGACGGACTCACGGAGACACGGAGAGCCTCGGCGTGGCAAGGGGCAAGGGCGGCGGGGGTCGCAGAAAACGCGAGACCGCCGCTGAGTTGAGCACGTGTGGGCAACCGGTGCGATTGCGTAATATTATTTTATGCCGCCGATCGATCTTGAATATTTCCACGCTCCTTTTTTTGCAGCCTTTTCCGACCGCTCCGGTTCCAGATTTTCCTAACTTCATTCTCTTTGGCCTCGAAACTACCCCTCTTACAATCCCCTTCTTTGATTTTCCTTTATCCATCTCCTCCTCCTGCTCCCCGCATTATATCCCCTCTTCATCCAAGTCCAGATCCAATGGTTTCTGCTCTGTGGAAGGCCTGCTCAGAAGGTCGTTTGGAATCAGTTTATGAGTTGTTGAGGGAGGCAACAAGCGTCGATATTGAAATCAAAGGTATATTATTGTCCCCCACCTTTATATCCTTTCCGATGGGTCTACGCTTCAATCAGACAATGGTCAGATGAACTGACGACTCGTTGAAACCTCACAGATCACACAGGTGTTACTCCTCTCATCGAAGCAATAAAGAATGGCCACAACGAGGTCGTAAAAGCACTGCTGGATAAAGGTATGCTTATAGCCGCATTTTGAGGACACGTCGCCTTGCTGACCAGTGGAAATTTTCAGGTGCTGATCCCACGAACGCTTCCAGCCAAGGTCGGCCTGAGCAGTACACGTCAGACCCAGCCATACTCGAGTCCCTTGCCCTTACACAGGGAAACTTGGCACCGAACGGAATGCCCGTCAATGAACAGCCATACCTCCACGTTGCCAGCGATGAGCCGGAAAAGCAGTACTACGGGACACCCCAAGGCGCTTACCCGTATTACCCCAGCCTCAATTCCGCTCCGCCCCCCATGGTTGACGGAGCCGTATATTATCCTCCTGCTCATCTTCAGAGCGTGGGAGATGGCCACACGCCAGGTGGCCCGGGGAACTTGCCCCCTCCCGAGGTGGCAAGATTCATTCCTTGCAGATATTTCCCTGCCTGTCGATACGGCGCCTCATGTATGTTCGCCCACCCTCAAACGCCTTACTTCCAAGGCCCACCAACACCAGCATCATATGCTTCCCCTTACGATCCAATGACACCAAGCTACGCGCCCAATTACTATCCCGTTCATCCACCCTCGTTCCAGCCCCCCAATGGTGTTCAACACATTACCCCCCTTTCCCCTCCGCCTTCTGCTCAGCCCATCATTCACGCCCGATCACCCTCCGAGATCGTCTCTCCCGCCCAGGGGCATCTTAGCCCTAACAGCGTTCATCCTCAGCTCCCTTACGGACCAATGTCACCACCCACCTACCCTCACTCGGCACACATGCCTATTCCTATGGCTATTCCACCTCTACCAGCTATCCATCACCCAACCCCCCCTCAAGGCCCGCAATCCCTAACTAGTGTGTATCATAACTCTGCCCCAGCTCTTGCTCCGTTCCCCGTACAAGATTCTGCCGGCCAGTATCCACCACCTACAACCGGAGCTGTACCATACCCTGATCGCAATGGTATCATAAAGCCACCATCACAGCCCGAGGCGTACGGGCCTGGCTCCAATCATCGCGATGGCATAGGTCACCATCGTCGGGGCGCGAACCGCCGAGGATCCTTTGGTGGACGCAAACCACCGTGCTTGTTCTTCCCCGCCGGAAGGTGTAAAAACGGGTAATCATTCTGTTCACAATATTTGTATGTGGCTGATTATCTTGATTGGTAGAGATGAATGCCGCTTCCCCCATATCACACCTGAACATGCCGGCCCCAACTTTGCTACCTACTTCTCTGGAAGAGGGGGCGCTCCACGACCCCGCCCCCATGTCAATAGTAGTGGCTTTGGCGCGATCGAGGAAAAGTTTGCTGGTATCTCAATTCACGATGTGCGTGCGACCCTGCAACATATCTTTTTTATTATATCTGACGCCACCTGTAGGAACCTCCACGTCAACAGAACGGCGCGGATGGATCCAGCCGATCGCAATCAACCGATCCTGGTAGCCGTCCACGTTTTCCCCCCGGTGCTAAGCCCAATCACAGTATCACTAATGGTGCTCGCCCGGATAAAAGGATCGTGAAGCAGCGAGTTCCGAACGCAGACGAGTTCCCTGTTCTCGCTGGATCAACAACTCCACCCGCACGGAGTCCTGGAGTCAACGGATATCTCCCGAATGGCAATGGGCATTCCGGACCAACTGCTGCGCAAGTGCTTCAGGCTCCTCCGCCTGCGCGCAAAGACAGCAGCAAAGGCTCCAGCACGCGTGGGGCAACTCCTGACCCTGTCCAGCCGGCCATCAACAAGGTAAACACATTTTGACACACACGCGTATTCCTTTCGAATAACCACTAGGAGCCTGCCAGTGATATTAATGGGACCATTGACCCCACCGTGGAGCAACATGTTCACAAACTCCCCATCTCTTTCGCCGCTGTAGCAAATTCGACTCCAGATATTTCGAAGGAAGTATTTGTAACAGCCTAAAATTAAGAATTCCTTGGATGGTTTTCGATGGACGCCCCAGCTATGTCATATCTTTTCATGCCTTCTTGGGGTTGCGGTTTTTCTTTCTCTAGTCCTCTCCTGTTTATATATTCTCAAGATTCCTTGTTCATAATTCATTCCTCACACCTACCCATATTATTCCTCTCCCCCATCTAGCATCCGAACATCACGCATACAACCATGCTGTTTATCTCGTCACCCTTGTAGACTGGCCCATTCTCCCTGACTCTTCTTTTTGAATTACACAAAAACATATTTACGACCTACCTATTGTTACTCGTTACCTCATGTCGATCCTCTCACCTTGTTGCATGCTCGTGCTCATTGTCATGACCAATTCTGCAAATTCCTCATCTCCACTCCTTTGCTGGCAGTGACTTCCCCGATCTTGTATACTGCACCACCACCCTGTTTTCGCAATGCGTCCATTGCGCGATCAGCTGTGTCTGAACCTACAATGACAACCATCCCGATGCCGTTGTTGAATGTCCGTGCCATTTCCAGTGGTTCCACCCGGCCCTGTTTCATAAGGAAGCGGAAGACTGGTGGAAGGGACCATGTTGAAGCATCGACAAAACATCCCAAGTCCTTGGGCAATACCCTCGGAATATTTTCAACAAAGCCACCACCAGTGATGTGTGACATTCCTTTGAGAAGGCCTGCCTGAGCGACGGGGAGAATCTGCTTGATGTAGATTCTTGTAGGTTCCAGGAGGGCTTGGCCAAGTGATGCCCCTTTGTTCCACGGACACGGGGAGGTATAATCAAGACCAGCGACAGCGAATATTTTTCGGACAAGCGAAAAGCCATTTGAATGGAGCCCTGAGGAAGCGACTCCTAAAAGGACATCACCGGCAATGATGCCAGGTCGGGGAAGTATTAAATCTCGTTCAACGGCACCAACTGCAAAGCCAGCGAGGTCATAGTCCCCTGGCGGAAACAATAAAACTGCCATTTCACAATTGAGGAATGATGCGAACAAACCTTCTTGGTACATTCCGGGCATTTCAGCAGTTTCCCCGCCTATCAGAGCACATCCAGCTTGCCGACAGCCTTCGGTGATGCCTTTTATAACCTGGGTAGCAACGTCCACATCAAGCCGGCTACATCCATAGTAGTCAAGGAAGTAAAGAGGTTCCGCGCCTTGAACAAGCAAGTCGTTCACGGACATGGCGACGAGGTCAATTCCTTGAACGCGAGAGGGTTGAGAGATATCTTGCGGAAAGTGATCTCACTCTTACCTACAAGATTATGGACGCCCGTGTCCACCGCAACGCGCAACTTTGTACCGACACCATCAGTGCCACTGATGAGCACTGGATCCCTATAGTCGATGGCTTTCAGATCAAAGACACCGCCGAACCCCCCAATTTCGGCATCCGTGCCCTTTCGCCTGGTGGATTTTACGAAAGGCTTGATTTTTTCCACAAGCAGATTACCTGCATCAACTGATACCCCAGCTTGCGCATAAGTTAAATTAGAGACAGCCGCATTGGCGCCAGATCCAAGCGCCCTTCAGAACAGTTTGAGGGTTGAGGGCACACTAGGGAAGAGCCGACGCACCTATGGGCGATGTCTCGCCTGAATGTTTTGCCCTCAAATGAAATATTATCGACGCCTTCATACGCCGCCTTGAGAGCATCTCGCAGTGTTGGAGCATATGCTGTCACAGCCAAAACGCGGCCACCTGACGTGACAATATCATTACCGGATTTGCTGGTCCCAGCATGGAAGACAATGACGTCTGTAGCCAATTGTTTACACCGATGGCCTTGGGAGGGTAGGCAAAAACATACTCGGAGGAAGTTCGCCAACTTCAATTTTCCTTCCTTTGGGATAACTTCCGGGATATCCATGGGAAGCCAAGACAACGGATACTGCGTACCCGTCACGAAATGAGACTGGTACTGAATCCAGTCGATGTTCGGCACAGGCCTGGTAAACATGGTCAGTTTGATTCTATATAGCACCGGCAGACTCACGTGTAAGACGGCTGCTAAATCAGTGTCATCAGAGAAAAGGAGCATGAGGGCTTCAGTTTCGGGGTCGCCGAATCTGACATTATATTCCAAGACCTTTGGGCCCGAGGGTGTAAGCATGAATCCGGTGAACAACAAGCCAACAAACGGAAAGCCTTTGTTTGATAGTGAATACGAAGCGTATGAGTTCCCTACGCTTGGTACGAACCGTCTTTCCGCATCCCATCAATTGTTGGACGCAATGATTCCTTCATGATCTGTTCAAGGATCGCGGGAGACGCGATTGGAGCCGGAGCATAAGCACCCATTCCACCTGTGTTCAAACCAACGTCGCCATCCCCAATCCGCTTATGGTCCTGTGCAGCAGGTAATGGAACAATGGTGTACCCATCAGAAAAAGCCAGGATAGAAATTTCGGGACCGGTAAGGAGCTCCTCGATGACTACCTCGCTACCTTTAAAATGAGGGTAAGGCCGGCTGCATGGTCAAATTGGTATGGGCAAACCTGCCGAGCCGAAGACGTTATCCACCATGATTTCCTTCAGCCCGACAATGGCCTCTTCCGTGGTTTCGGGAATGAGTACCCCTTTACCAGCAGCAAGGCCGCTGGCTTTCAACACGACTTTGTGGCCGCATGTTTTAACGTATGTGATAGCTTCATTGATCTCGGAGGAGTCAAAGATTTGGAACTTCGCGGTCGGTATCGAATGTCGGGCCATGAATGATTTAGAAAATGCTTTAGAACCCTCCATCCTGGCCGCGAGGGCAGTTGGTCCAAAAAATGGTATTCCAACTGAAGCTGGTCTCTAGCCGGGCAGCGGGGAGTAGATGAGGTGACGTACCTTTCCGGAAGGAAGATTCGATGCCATCGACCAGGGGTTGTTCAGGGCCCGGTACAACGAGGTTGATCTTGGGCATTCGATGAGTCCTACTGCGTACGCAAATAGATGCAGCAATATACCTCATTTTTAACTGCAAATTCGACTAATCTCTTGAAATCGGTGGGGGATACATCGGACAGATTCAATGTTTTAGGCAGCTGATCTGTCCCGCCGTTGCCGGGACATACATAGAGACGTTCGAGAAGATCGGACTGGACGAGCTTCCAGGCAAGGGCGTGCTCCCGGCCTCCACTCCCTAGGAGGAGGATTCGGAGCGACATCAAGGCAAATAATAAACTGTTTCAAATCTGGAATATTGTTATCTCTGTGACATGTGAAGTATTTTGATCATGATGCGAGCAATTAATTGATGTATCATACATGAATACTTGAGATTCGGATGCTAACAGTCCCCGAGACGAATGTATACAGCCACAAGGCTATGAGATCCTGGCTGAGAGCACGTGGCGACGCCCACCCCACACTTGCCTGGTTGTCCAATTTGACATTGTGGTTGTTCCTCCCCCCAGCTGGCCTGTACTTACATACCTACAAACTTGATATTTACTCATCGCAACGTCCCGTCATGGCCCACTTTCGCAATCCGATGTTTGCCGCCGAGCCTTACGAGGAGGCGAGTTGAGATTTACAAACTTATGTTGTTTCAGGGTCCTAAACATTCCTGTAATACCATAGTCTCAAGGCCGGGATTCCTCGCAACTAGAAGCTTCTCCAGAGGACCTCAAGGCATTTTATCAGGACATGGAACGAAGGGAGGTCCTTGAGCGGAAATTGTCCAAACGAAAGTCGAATAGTGGAACTTCGATCTGGTCTCGTAAATCGCTTAAGCGATCACCAACTGGTCCTCCCGTTCCCCCATCATCTGCAAAGCCTCGAACACAAAAGGCGCCCTCACTGGACACGGTTCTGACGACAGAAAAGTTTTTGAGGGATGAGGAGGAGCGGGAAATGGAAAGACTTGAGGAACAAAAAGAGAAACCGGACTGGGTACCTCAGATGAACTCGCCACGCTCCATTATCCCCGACTCCTTGCGCGATGTTCCCGCGTGGTACAACAAAGATTCATGGGCTTCTCCACAACATTACAAGATGCGCTATAATGTTCACAATCCCGTCGGCCCCCGCTGGTACCGAAATCACCACCTCATCCCACCCTCTCAGACACGTCCCGCAGCACGGCCACCTTCCGTATTTTCTCCTTCCTTTCCCCCTATGGCTTCCGCCTCTATGCAAGATCGCTCAGAAGATTCTACGCGTTTGGCTGGTCCGAGCCGCACACCATCAGGCTCCCCGCTGCCAACTCCAGATTCGTCACAGACACGCGTAGGCGAGGGAGGTAAACCGAGGTCCCGCAAAACCTCTCAAACCGCTCATGACACTGTTGATCTTCTCGACGTCACTGATCCTTGGGGTACCAATTGGCATCATCAGTCACCATACGATGTGGGCTTGGGGAATGGTCCCGTTGCCCTAGATGTTCAGGATGTAAGCAGCCATGTAGAGTGGCCAAGGAATTATCGAAATTCATTTTTCACACTCACTAGGCGCCAAATTCTCGCTCACGACATTCCAGCATGACAACTGCCCAGAGTCGTCGAAAAACCGTTACGCCGTCTCCGTTGTCTCAATCCACCTCGGCGGTTCATTTGCAGCCCTCCGAAATAAATGGTATCCAACTCCCTCGAAAGTTGAGCAAACGACGCTCGCCAGCCGTGGGCACCATCTTTGGGAATCACTCTACAGAGCCTGACCGCAATGTTGTTTCTCTCCCTGCCACACCCCTTGAAGATAGTCCAATGACCTCAAGGCTCCCCAAACGAATGTCTACTACCCCGTCTGCGGGAATGTCAATGGAGGGCTCGTCGAAAAAGGAGAAGCGAGGTAGCATGCTCGGCCGCTTAGCGAAGAAATTTAGCATGATGCGCAAACCGCAGCGAGAGCCAGAGGTACCTACTCGCAAAGAGGATGATTGGCATCATGTGAGTACAGAGGAAACAAAGCATGAGGGAAACTCGCAGAGCTTCACCCTGCTAGGAAGGCAACCGTCGCCGGAAAAGCCTCAAGCAGATGCAATGAGGCGGATACCACCCCCTTCCTTAGATAGCCCTAGTCCAATGTCCGGGAAAGAAGTAACACAAGATCCAGACCGCTCATCCTCCATTTCCCTTGAAACACCCTTCTCGATTGGCAGACTCACTATCGCAAACCCTGATGCTCCATCAACAGATGTTACACCTGTCCAGCATGAAACGCCCCTACCTCCCGAGAAGCCACCAAAAAGAGATGACCTAACCAGCTGGAGCTCGCAATTTCATTCCGGCCTCACAGCCCCAATATCATATTCTCCATCCCCTCCCCCTCCGCCGCCCCATTCCCCAGCCCCCCCTCTCGATCATATTTCACTGACTAGTGCATCAGTTCCACAATCCCCACCTCCACCTCCGCCTCCGCCTCATTCTCCACTGCCAGATATGCAAACCCGGCCCTCCGCTAATGCTGAGAGACCTCCATTGGTTTCTCAGCCACTGTTAGCTTCAGCCTCTAGCGCCCGTGTGAACTCTACTACCGCTCGACAGGAAAGACCCCCCCTTCAAACAACACACTCGTCAGAACCTAAGCAGCGCCCGCCCTCTGACACCCCTTCTACGCGTCCAACAGAGAGAAAAACACCTCCTAGCCAAACGGGACCCTCCAACCCGACATACTCCACGAAAACCCCAGCTGCTGAAAAACCCTCCGCAAAAAGATCTCATAGTGGACCCCCCAAATCCAAGTCGGCCTATGCTGCCCCCCATGTGCCCTTCCCTGCTTCTGATCCGGTCGGCCGCTCTTCACTTTTAGCAAACCCTTCCGTGTATGATAACTCCCCCCTATCTGCGGCATCCATGCTAGCAAACCCACCCACGCCATATAATAACCACAATGCATCGATTCCCTCAACACCCGAACCCGTTGCTCCTGTTGATGTCAATAAATCACCACAGGAAAGTAAACCAACTCCTGGAGATTCCTCCAATGGCCAAACACAATCCAGGCAAACAGAAACTTTCAAACTAATTCCAAGTTCCTCTGGAAATGTCTTTTCGTCGACTGAAACTATTCAGGCAGCGGGCCAACAGTGGGAAGTTGTAGAGTCCACGGACATTAAGGGGAAGGCTAAACAATCTTCCCGATCAAAAGATCGGGAAAGTAGTAGTCGCAAAGAGCAGAGGCGGCAGGATAAGAGCAAGGAAGACCTCGATCCGGAAGCTGACCAGCGCCGCAGGGCGCGTAGTCATCGCAGCCAGAAGAACCAGCCAGTCGAAGTGCCTGCACCAGCTGCTACCCGGGCAATATCTCGTGCTGGTAGTGTTGAAACGTCACAGCATGCGCCTATCTCTCAGCAACCGCCATGTCGGCCCGATGAAGCCAGCAGCAGTCGCAAGCGAGATGACAGACATAGGACAGCCGAAGGATCTTCTTCAAAGGTGAATGTCAACAAACCCCAACCGGCACCTCCGCCTCCTACTCCTGCCCCCGCTCTGGCCCGTCTTGAACGCCAACCCTCTACCTCGACGCGACCCACCTCCGAACTTCCGTCTGCAGCTGATATGAATGCACTCAGAGCGAAGGAAGCATGGGAAATGGAACGGCTGTGGAGGGCCCGAAGCATGTATGGCAATGAACCAAATGGAGCCACACCTTTATCATCAATGAACATCGTCGGTAGTCCGTCTTCTGCTGGCAGCGATGATCTCAACTCCCAGTCCGCGGTCCATGGTTCGAGTCATACCTCATTCACGGTGCAGAAGCCTTTCCAAAACCCATCCCCACACATCTACCACTCAATGCCCACCGCACCCCCGCCAATCATTTACTCACCCACACAAGCATCAACATCACGAAACCACAATAACTACCGCTCCTTCCCAGATTCAAAGCCTACGCCAGATAGACCATCGTTAGTTCCTACATCCCGGACAGCCAACCCTCTCCCTGAGCCTCCACGAGAGTCTCCGTATGCAGCCTCGCTTTTGTCTCCTGCGTCAACCGAATATCGGAATATATACCCTGGTGTTACAACCGCACACTAACCCTGGATATGATTCATTACATGACATACAATGGACTGTTCATCAATCTCTTTATTCATCCAGCCCGGATTGTATAGCCACCATTTCCTACGTAGTACTTCTGTTCAGTCATCATGCTATCTAATCTTTGATTTTATTGGTTTCCTTGGTCTGGATAAGGGAAAGATGTAGATTGCACAACTAAAACTACAAATGAGATATGTACATATCCATGGCCCAGCATCACGATAATAGTATTCATGGGTAGTGGGCATTGGGCTCCAGTGGGAATTTGGGTAATGGATAATCGTTCCAGACCTGTTCTCCATCTAAAAATCTTCGTAGCCGTGCGACTTGAGATGACAGATACATCAAGATGATTTGCATTTCGAGATCAAGGTTGAGTTTAAGAATCTCTTCGCATGTCTTCAGAGCTTGGTTCCGGGTGGTGACAAACATATTCCCTTGAAACCCAAGATCCTTGAGATTATCGATTAATTCCCCAAATTCAGAACACCAGGCCAGAACGCCGAGCTGAATACCAAAATAATCAGACGGAGGCCTAAAATATGAAGGTTCTAACCACCTGTCCATACTGTTTGAATCGGGCATATAGGACATTGGGGGCTGCGCTGAGTGCAAACTCGAAGGCCTCATTCTGATCGATCACTCCAGGCTGAGGCTCGTAGACAGGCATCGGGGAAGGGGGGCGCTGGTGTTAGTGCTGAATGATGTATTTAAAGACTTGACGAAGGCTAATCTTACTGGTGGCACGGGTCTGTCCTGAAACCATTGATAATTGGAATAGTCCGTCTCTCCACCAAAATCAACAACATCAGTTCTCTTCCCAGCGTAATCCATATTGGTTAACGATATTCCTACTGTTTTGCAAAGAGAGTCAAGTTGATGCCACAAGTCACTTGGGAGGAGAGTAAAATCCTGATCAGAAGAGCGGGAGGGGGGTACGAAGAATTCGCGAGGGTTTGGTAAGAGTGTTGTTGCTACTCGGGGTTGGGATGAAAATGATGAAGTACGTGTAAGAGTTAGATGCGGGATGACCCCAATTATATCGTCGGATGTGTTATTGCTGGGAGAAACTGTATAGATTCTGGGATCCTTTAAATTATCAGAATATTCAAACGCAAATGGAACATAGAAGCCTACCTGTGGTAATGGATCCAAAAAACGCTCCTGGCTGACGGTGGAAAGAGGGTGAAGCGAGCCCGTCAAAGAGGAACACCTCGACACAGAAAGTGAATGAGTGGAAGGAGTGCGTGAGCTTGCCCGATCGGGATGCAGGGAACCGGGCCGCCTTAGTAAGCCTTCTGGATCTTCAAGCGGGGAGAGCGTTGGTGTAATGGGGGATGCTGAAGGAACAAACAGTTGAAGAGGGGCAAGGTACTTGGGACGTGAACTGGTCGGAGGTTCTACGAATGACTGTGCTGGTAAAATCTCAGTGTTATGGTTTAACAAGTCGCTTGTCACGTTACGACTCAGCCAGGAAGGAGAGGGGGGTAGGAAAGATGTTCTTGTCGAACAAGTGAGAAGGTCCGCGACTAGAGGCGGGGCTGGTGATGCTGTAAGGTCAATAGGATTCACGCGCTCGTATACTCGAGGCTTCAATGGTTGGTGAGGCGGTGTGGGAAACTCAAAAGGCTGGGGCTGAAGTGTTGGTGACAATTGGGTGGTAAATTGGCGCCCGTCAGCAACGTTGCAGATGTTTTCTACCCCGCGCACAGGTTTCTTGGATCGAAAGGCTGTCGATGAGGACGATGATACTTGAAGTGCAGCGCGAAAGATAGTTTTAGTGAATGCTTTTACACGATTCACAGATATTGGAAAGGCGCTGCTCTTGAACGGAGATAGCTCCCGCGGGTGAGGAGCAAATGGAATTAGTCCTTGGTATTCACTGCTCGGAACCTCGTGGGGAGAGATAGGTGCAGATTCTATCTGATTTGTAGGTCTATGTCGGGATTCCCTGTTAGCTAGGGCCTGGGGTGTCGGAATGTAGGTGGGTGGCTGGGGAAATTCAAAGGTGAGTTCAGTGAACGATAGCCGCGATCGAGAAGCCTTGGAGGGTGCCCCGTTAGTTTGAGACTTGTGAGTTTGTGGTAAAGAAGTCTGGGTATGGGGAAGTGTTGGTGATCCAAGTGGTGGTACTTGTGTCGATAAGTGGTTGGACGAAGAATGGAGGTTTGTATAATCCTCGTCTAGTTGGCTGGGGAGTTCCTCGCGTGATATGTGCTGGAAATCGTCGTCTGGAATATCGCTTCCAGCAATGGAATTATCTCGAAAAGTCCGCGCGAATGGCTTCGGCGTCGAGCTGCGCAGAGAGCCACGAAGGCTTCGGGCAAATCTCGACTGCAATAGGTTGCGCGATGAAGGCGTTGCTCTATTGACAAGCCCTCCAAGATGGACCTGTACAGGAGAATCAACTTGCAGACGACTGGTTATGAGCACAAGTCAAATGCTGCAAACGTGCGGTCGCCGCATGTTCGACAGCGTTACTAATGATCCCTCAGGAGATTAGCCGCATTTCACAAATACGCTGCTAGAGATTCAGATATGGTACACAAAAGGGTCAGAACTCAGCCCAGTAAATCAGTCTCTGAGTAGGTAATCTCTTCCTGTCGGCGGCCCCTCCAGCTTGTCAACAACCGCTGAACACCCCGAACGCTCGCTCCAACGGAACCTCCGTGAAGGATGGCTCTAGGGACTACCCGAAATGCAGATCCACCCAGCGCGATAACCCAGAATACAATCAGGGTGATATCGCCTAAAATGGCATATACCGTGCGGCGTTCGTCGAATGGATTTTTGAGGCCTATCGTTCTCATCCAAGACCCTGGGCCGACCTGGGTAATTTCGTTATACCCACCACCTGCGATGCCGCTCAAACCACTTTCACCCCCATCACACCATAGTATGATACCGCCAATTTCTTCGGCACGTTGCCTAGCTTGTTTCCACATAGCATTACTGACTGAAAGCTGCCAGGTGCGCGCGGGGGCTAAAATGATGGCAGGTCGAGAGGGAAGAGCCGCGAATGGCTCTGGCGCTGTGAAATCCAAGCAGATAGATGCAGTCAAAGGAACAGGCCGAATGCTGTTGCCAGGCCAGTGTGTCCTTCCATCCCCGTTCTTGGGACGCGTGAGAGGCAGGGTATATATGGTGGGAGGTTCGATCGAATGAGAGAGGGAGAAGGATTCTGCGACTGGGAGTGTGTGAGAAACATCAAGAAACAATATTAAGACTGCTGACTTGGTACAAGATGCCTTTTAAAGTACACAAGATGAGGTTTGGAAGAGGTATTGGACACAACAGCCAACCCGGTGCGCTTCAGTACAGAGTGCCCTGTCTTGTCGTGAGGGTTGCTGATGGTTTCCTCAAATGATACACCGACATAAGGTCCTCGAACCTCTCTCGTCACCTGCTGAAGTCCTTCATTCCGTTCGGCTTCACTGTTGAACGAAACTGCACCCTCTGGCCACAAAAGTATCTTTGCCGAAGTGAACTTGTTGGTCGCATCGATATAGTCTCTCAAGGTTAGGACATTGTGGTTGGAGGTTTCGAGTGGCGGTCGTATACAACCCACGGTGATGGGAGTCGTACCGGGCGAAATAACTGGTGGAGGAATAGATTCAAGAGTGAGGGATGGGAGACCCAAAAAGAGCAGAAACATGGCGAGGAGGAGACTGCTGTATGTACGCGGTGGTGCTCGAGCTGCCGGAATAGAACCATTGCGTTCGTGTGGGACGAGTAACGATTGTTCTTCTTCGATGTTTGAATTATCTTGTGTCCCAGTGAACCATTGGTCAACGAGTTGGTAACACACGACTGCCCAAGCAGCCACGATCCAATCGAGAGCCGGAGGGCCTGCGAATGGCAATATCCAGCGGTACATGCTCATATCATCCACAGGACTCCACGCTGATAGGCGACCGACCGGGCTCATGTATGAGATGGTTTCCCATGTTGTGGCCCAGATGGCGGGAAACAAAGTCGTCTGGGACCAATGTGACGAGGTGCGAGTTGAGATTCGATACTCGACATAGAGGGTCCCTAAGATAACAGCCGATGTTATCCCCGACATCGCGAATAAGACAACGATAGATATCCCAGGAGTTGAGAGGGCATCTAATGAAGCTTCAAGTTTGGGGATAGCACCTCCCATAGATAGTGCAAGCCAAAGTAGTCCGCCATTTCGTGCAGCATGGTTTGAGGGAAACAAAATCCTAGAATAAACGAGAAGGGCGGAGAGCGTCAAGATGGTTGGAATGTAGGAAGGCGCTGGAGTCAAAGCAAACGCGGCAAATACGCCCACAAGCGGGACGAAAAATGCAGTTGGGCGGTGGTGGAATGCAAATCTACGTAGACTCATGCTGTTCGAGCGAGGAGTTGTGTCGCAGTGGAGGTCAGTAGCAGTCACTGACTCCCGGGTTTTTATACTCGATAAATTCGAATCAACCGTGATTGCTGCGGAAACGACTGCGAACACTTGTAGAGTTGGAGTCAAAGTATAAAAAGTATTCGGCTGGCTTGGCCCGAGTCAATCACTTGAGACCGGCAAACTCATCCCATGCGGTGGCAGGGAACCCGGAAAGCAGACCTTATCTTATCCATCTAACCACCATGGCCAATCCAGACGTCTGGTCAAGTATAAAAGTAGCAAAGTCCGGAGAAGTGAACAATACAACCCTCATTCTACCACAACATGGTAAGGCACACATAATCCCGCCTTCCCGTCTTCCTCTGATGTCGTTGGAAACTTTCAAAGCCTGAAAGCAAAGAATGCACCGCTGCCTCAGTCGAAAATTGCTCCTACCCCAACTGCGCCTGCGCATCGGCTGCAGATCCACCGAAGAACAAGGCCTGTGAGAGTTGCACCTGCACCGAGTCTGTTTCACATTTGTCCTTCCCAGCGGAATTAACAGAAATCTCATAATTATACTAGCTGCTCGTGCAAGCCTGGAGAATGCAAGTGTTGAAGCGAGAGGAAAATTCGTGTTGGCGATCATAGTCGATATCTGTAGAATCATATCAGAAATAAGGAAACCATTATCTGTGGCGACATAACATACATAGTCATGCCCACGGCCAGGTCTAATCATGAATGGATCCTGAGAAAGGGTCGGTACCGTCGTCCATCATGGGAGCCCCAATCAGCGCGTCCTCCTGATCCATCTGGGACAAATCATGAGATTCTTCAAGACGGAGGCCGTCTGGACCAAGTGCTGATATATCAAGCTCAATACCACCCTCCGAGTTCGTCTTTTCTTCCATGTCGTCTATGCCAGGAACCAGTGGTTTTAGGGACGCGTCCAACACATCATTGGTGTCGTTCATGAGGGATGCGGAGGTTTGAAGCGACATCGAGAGCTGAGGTTTGGGCGATGGGGGTTTCGAAGGGAGCTCTTCTTGTGTCGCAGCCACACTAGCCTCAGCTTCAGTTTGCGTGGCATCAGGTCCTGTAGCGGGGGCGGTCTCGTCCTGGTCCATCTCGTCATCCCCTTCTACAACTTCTGGCTCATCTGGTAACGGAGCTAGTGGTTCATCGGCTTCGCCCTCGTCATCGCTGAATTGCTGCGGCCAATCAACCACTGACTGGAAAACACGTTAAAAATTTGCACTAGCCTGGACTTTTTCGGTTTTCATCCATTTATATACCTTGAGACTCGCATTTGCAGAGGGAGTCTCCGGTACGATCCAGACTTTCTCCCAACATGGGACCGGTTGCATTAACTGGCGCCGTGCCGCCTCGGTGGTCGCGGCGCTGACACCAATTCTCCTCCTGGTGGCCATTTCTGTCGGGGCAATAGGTTGGCACTGAATTCGAACCGCTATGTAGGTCAAGGCTGAACCGGCCCGACACTGGCTGGATCGCGCCGACCCCAAAGCTTACATACTCAAGTTAGTGGAAACATGGACATATGACACACTGGTTGTTCGAAAATTTAAATGCGTTTTCTACTTTGGTTTATGCAACATAGGTTCTGTTATGCGACGTTGTCGCAAACGGGTGTGGGGAGCTTGCTACATCCCAGGGCAAAATATAATCCCTAAATAGATTACAATGCAATACTAAATGTACTATAAGCAGCCACTATAAAGTCTGGCTCTTTTTGAATGTGGAAATCACAACAAAAAATCTGGCTGTTTGGGTTTGGCAGATGCAGATGAGATAAGAGGATTGATGAATAGATAAGATTACAGCTGTTTTCAGATCTATACAGAATTGCAAAATGAAAAAATTTGAATGTTTGGTGTGGCACATGACGAGATGCTGACATATCAATACTATCTTATCTCTCGGCCATCTCGGATGACTGATAAGGATACCCCAAGGTGCGATCTGATTGGCTCGATGCTGCTGATCAGTCTTATCACTGACACATGCTGGGATCTCATCATGTGCCTCTGCCAAACAGAAAAAATTTTCATTTTGCAATTCCATATAGATTTGAGAACAGCTGTAAGTACTATGTCTGGAGTCTAGAGCAGCTAGGCCTAAGACAGGCCTGTCATGAGACATGAGTAGGTAAACTGTTGCCAGACAGGCCTGTCCAGCTGGGCTTGAATTAGCATAGCATGCAGATTACTGCTTTAGGCATCATTGATTCTGACTGGCCCTAAATTTGATCAGCAAACTTCTGTAATGGACATCAACACTTGTGGCCAGTTCATTACAAAAATTATTGATCAAGTTTAGGGCCAGTCAAAACTTACTGTACCTAAAGTGGTAATCTGCGCACTATGCTAATTCAGGCCCAGCTGGACCAACCTGTCTGGTGACAGTTTACCTACTTGTGTCTTGTGACAGGTTGATCATGACAAATCTGTACCTGCAGGGTCCTAGGGGCTTACCCGTGGGAAAACCCGCACCATGGGTACAGGTACAGGTTTTCTGCAGGTTGGCAAAATCAGTACCTGTGGGTAACCCTTACCCGTACCCGTGGGAAAACCCGCATGGGTTCAAAAACCTGTGCCAATCACTAATTGGCCAAGTGCTGCTAGTGATTGGCATGGGTTTTTGAACCCATGCGGGTTTTC
>QGOG01001797.1:0-14613 GCA_003313185.1 Collybia sp. MG36
TTCACTCGGACGAAGCGGCCAGTGAAATATTACCTGATCGACTTCGGATTGTCAGAGCGCCATGATGCCGACGACCGACACCCATTGACTGCCCCAGGATTCGGCGGGGACCAGACTGTGCCCGAATTCCGAGCCGACCTTTCTGTTAATCCATTCCATGTCGATGTCTACTGCATCGGGAATGTCGTCCGCGGGCTGATCCACGTGAGCACCAGACTAGCACAGCTGTTCCCCACCTGACAGTCACAGCAGGGAATCCCACGGCACAGAGTGCCTGCCAGGCGAGGGTTCGAGTTCATCGAATCACTGATAGCCGACATGGTGCAGGATGACCCCATGAGGCGCCCGACAATGGATGAGGTCTTTCTCCGATTCGGTGAGATCCTGAGTGGCACGAGCTCGTGGACACTGCGATCTCGCTTCGCTCGGAGGGACGAGAATGCGATTGTTGGGGCCTTCCGGTCGATCTCGCATTGGGCGACGCAGCTGATCCATATCATCAATCGGACGCCTGCTCTGCCGAGACCGACCTCTCCTTGACGACTGTAGGACCCGTGAAGGCACCCTCATATCACGCAGCCCCGGCCGGTTTCAAGCAAGCCCTGTAATGTCCATTGCGTTGAGGGAAGGCAACAGCCCCACACAATATCATATGCACAAGTAGAAGCGCAAGGAATGTTTGGGAGAGATTTGTCGCACAGACTCCGCAGGCCTTCCGTCAGCTGGAGGTCGGCGCGGGGGGAAGGCTGGGCCACCATTATGTTTTCAATCTGCCAATGCACAATACGATTACACAACTTGCAGGCGGACAGTTCAGCGCGATGCACAGGGACTATTCTGTCACCCCGGCATCCGGGGGGTGTTCTCAATTGTAGACAACTTTGCTGGGAGATATCGATCGCTGCGTCAATCGATGTACATGGGATATATACTGCGTGGCGTAATTTCAGGCGGTGACGGCGAGACAGGCGCACATATGGTAACATGGAACTCAACCACCAGCCTGCGGTTGTCACACATTGTCGAGAAGTAAGCATCAACCTACCTGCTTTAGCGGAAGGTTGGTGCTCCGTGCTACCGTTTCCCTTGCGTCTTTGACTTTGACTCGCAGCCATAAAGCTTGATGTTTACGACGCTTCCGAGATAAACCGTGCGGTGACCCTATGATGTCACACCTTTAGCTTTAGTCGATAATCGCGCGGTTTCGTCGTTCAAGGTTGCTCGGGTGGAACCGGAAGACATCAACTTGTACAGTGTTGTTTGCAGAAATCGTTGTGAATGAGGCAGAGGCATGATCGCGAGGCTATGTAGTCCTAAACGGTGTTTACGTGTCTTTTTACCTCTCGCGCCGACCTGCATCCTCGAGCGGCCCCCCTCCCAATCAAAACTCGCACCATCAGACATTCACGCTGTCACTTTCAACAGCTGCGCTCCAGATTCAACGACACTTCCCATCAATGGATCCGTCGTCGATCCAACTTCGATTGGGGGAGCCCCCACCAGGCCGATCTCAGCCGAGGAAGCTCCGGCTGGATCACGCTCAACTAAGGCAGCCACGACTGGATCGGCTTGTGCCAACGAATCCCCCACCGGGTCAGGTTCAACCAGAAGTCCGCTGGCTTGATCAGCTTCGATTGAAGGGCCCACCACCGGAATTGATTCCACCGAGGGGTCCGTTGCCGCTTGAAGATTGACTTCAATGAGTGGGGAAACGAGCGCACCGGATTCATCCTCAACTCGCAACTGGGCCTCGGCAGTTGCAGACTCACTGCTATTTTCAGCAATGGTGGCTGTCAGTTTGACACCTGATCAGGTTGGATCTCCGTCAGATACATGATTTGGCTAACCTTGGGCTATAGAAGCAAGGGTCAGTGCTGCCTTTGCTCTTATATCTTCGAGTTGAGCCTTGTTGGAAAGGTCCTGGGTAGGATGGTAGGTTGCCTCCCTCTCAGATGGACAGGGTATAGAACTTACCCTTACGCGTTTTTTGAGGCGGTCAACACTAGCAATAAATTTCTGAATCTTTTTGCTCCGATCAGTGTTGCGCCACTGATCCCAGATTCTACCAAGTCTGGATGATGTCGGATACTGCTCGCGCAATTGTTCTAACCTGAGGCATATCCTGGAATGGTAGATGTGAGTGGTGTGTAAAGCCATGAATCCGGATAGTCGACGAACTGGGTATATGAACCCAGCAGGGCATCAACATCCTGGTGGGCCATGATGGGCTGGAACTCCCGAATCTCTTTCAAGATAGCGTCAAGCGCTTCCTGAGAAACATCAAACTGAGATGTATCAGTCCTGCATACTCCGACAACTCCTTTCACTACGCCAGGAGTTTTGTACAGTAGAGTGGTGATCGCCGCGGTAGCCCCAACAGTCTCCACAGCTAGCATTGTAATCAATGAGATAGGGGGGTTTGGTTGACCGAATAGACTCGGTTCTTGTTAATGTTATATATGCAGCAGGGGGATAGCATGCAGCCCCAATGTGGGCAATCTTTGCCACCCCCTTTAGACTCATAGTATATACGATATGGTTCGCTGATAATAGCACTTGGCCACGATGGTTTGGCAGCTGGAAATTCGCTGGGTTAGATGTTGACAGCTGTTTGATCGAGTGGCCTCACCGTTTCCGTGTGGCATTCAACCGAGCCTCAAGTTCGCAGTATCACTTCGTTCCTTTCGCTGCACCAATATCTGGGCGTATCCGAACATGAATCAGTCCCCCCAGCCTTTGATTCCTGATGGAAAATTTGATCTTGGCCCGGACTACATGGCGAATGGTGAACTGTTTCCAACGGAATACTTCTGGCGTGACCACGCCGACTGGTTGAAGCAGCAGGGATACATTCTACGCGCACGATACCAACCCGGATGGATCGCCTCATGGAACCATCATTGGGATATGTGGAAGTGTGAAGATGCTCAGGTTGATTTGGTATGGCATCCATATCGAACGAATCTCCACCACTAAACACTCACAGACACGGATCATGGACGCGACCCGTATCTCTGACCAAGCAAGAGTAACTCTCAAAAGGGTTCAACATTCAATGCACCCTCACGAGGCGGAAATTGGACGACTGTTCTCTTCAGGTCTCTTGTCAAGTGATGAGTGCAATCACTGCGTGCCCATTTATGACATTCTCTCCGTCCCGGATAACGACGATGAGATTCTTATCGTCATGCCATTCCTCACGGAGGCTACCCACCCCGAGTTTTCTACTGTTGGTGAGGCAGTCGAATTCTTTCGTCAGATTTTCGAGGTACCCTATCCTTGAACCTGAAAAGGCGCAAAACCTGAATCTCGTCCCAGGGCCTTCGATTCATGCACATTCACCAGGTCGCTCATCGGTACAAACTCTCTCACTCATGACAACCACTCAACTAATGGTATTCTAGCGATTGCAAGGGCGACAACATTATGATGGACTCCACACAGCTCTATCGAGAGCCTGTTCATCCAGTGGACAATTCGATGACATTCGACTACCAGAGGCCCTCTAGGGCATTTTCCCGAACCCAGCGGCCGGTGAAATATTATTTAATTGACTTCGGATTGTCAGAGTGCTATGATGCCGACGATCAACAGCCTTCGGGTGCGCCAAACATCGGTGGAGACCACACCGTGCCAGAATATCAAGCCGGGCTTCCCGTCAATCCTTTCCATGTGGATGTCTACTGCGTTGGCAATGTTGTCCGCCGCCTGATTCACGTGAGCCCCTACAGCTGTCCCACCATTCTTCACTCCGACGATCCCAATAGGGAGACTCAGAGCTTGATGTGCCTGCCAGGCAAGGGTTTGAATTTATCGAAGCGCTGATAGCCGACATGATACAGGATGACCCCATAAGGCGTCCGACGATGGATGAGGTTGTCCTTCGATTCGGCGAGATCCTGGACGGGGCGAGCCCATGGAGGCTGCGATCTCGCTTCACTCGGAGGGACGAGAATGCGATTGTTGGGGCCTTCCGGTCGATCTCGCATTGGGCGACGCAGCTGATCCATATAATCAATCGGACGCCTGCTCTACCGAGACCGATCCCTCCTTGATGGAGGCAGTTGTAGAGCTTCACATCATGCAGCCCCGACTAGTTTCAGGCAAGTCTTGTAATGTCCACTGCGTTGAGGGAAGACGACAACCCTACACAATATCATATATATCAACCTTCCAGATTATGCACAAGCAGAAGCGCAAGCAATATTTGGGAGAGATTTGTCACACGGGAGGCGGTCAACCTTTAGGATATCGCCGACGTCGATGTGTGCCTCCGCAGGCCTTCCATCAGCTGGAGGTCAGCGCGGGGGGGAAGGCTGGGCCTGGCATTATATTTTCAATTTACCAATGCACTAACATACGATTACACAACTCGCAGGAGACAGTTTCAAACCATGCACAGGGACGATTCTGTCGTCTCGGTGTTCGGGGGGGCGTTCTCAATTGTAGACAACTTTGCTAGGAGATATCGATCGCTGCGTCAATCGACGTACATAGGAGCGTGCGGATATATACTGCGCGGCATAATTTCGGATGGTGGCGGCAAGACAGGCGTAGATGGTGGTAACATAGAACTCAACCACCAGCCTTCAGCTTCAGTTGTTACACATTGTCGAGAAGTAAACATCGACATAAAGTGCAAAAATTCAGACTGTTGCTTTCACAACGACACTTCCCATCAACGGATCCATCGTCGATCCAACTTCGATTGAGGGACCTCCCCCAATCAAAACTCGCACCCTCACCGTTTCCATGGGGCCGTGAAACTACAAGTCCCGCTGCCTCCCGCAACGAGTTCTGTTGAGATCCTCCTAACTCACATCCCGAGACCTTTCCCGACAAACCCGATACATACCGAGACTCGCGGCCTTCCGTGTTCTCCTCATCTGACTCCTATTTTCCTTGTTGACCCAACTCAATGTAATTCCATCTCTCAATCTCACCTGATTCGTGTTTGCTCATAAACCCATCCTCAAACTCTCAACGCGTTTGTCGAGGCGCTCCTCGTTTGTTTTCATCGCTTGTTCGCATTGATTTTTACAGGTCCTTCCTTCTTCCAGCTATACCAGCCCCTGAGCGTCTGCGAGCATGAGTGAAAGCTCCCAACCTCTGCTCTCTAATAGAGGATTCAAACGTGGCCCGGACTACATGGGGAAGCGTGAAATATATCCAAGAGAATACTTCTGGCGTGATCACGCCGACTGGTTGAGGCAACAGGGGTACATCCTGCGGGCGCGATATCAGCCTGACTGGGTCGCCTCATGGACACACCGTTGGGACAGTTGGAAATGTGAGGATGCTCAAGTTTATCTGGTATGAAATCCGCACCCAATGGTGCGCAAGCTGAACACCCACAGACGCGGATCATGGATGCGACCCGCATCTCCGACCAAGCGAGAGTGATGCTCAAACGGGTCCGGCGATCAATGAATCCTCACGAGGCGGAAATTGGGCGGCTGTTCTCGTCAGGCCTCTTGTCGGGCGATGAGTGCAATCACTGCATACCCATTTATGACGTTCTCTCCATCCCAGACGATGCCGATGAGATCCTCATTGTCATGCCATTCCTCACGGAGGCTGCCCACCCCGACTTCTCTACTGTCGGTGAGGCAGCCGAATTCTTCCGTCAGATATTCGAGGTACTTCACCCTCCGTTTCGGAGAATGTGACGCCTAAACACTGGAATAGGGCCTTCGATTCATGCACAGCCATCATGTTGCTCACTGGTGCGAATTTCCTCGTCCGTGATGACCGCTCAATTGATGGCATTCCAGCGACTGCAAGATCGGCAACATCATGATGGACTCCACACGACTCTACCGAGAGCCTGTCCATCCAGTCAGGAATTCGATGACACTCGACTATCGGAGGCCCTCGAGGGCATTCACCCGGACGGAGCGCCCAGTGCGATACTATCTGATCGACTTCGGGCTGTCGGAGCGCCATGATGCCGACGACCGACACCCACTGACTGCACCAGGATTCGGCGGGGACCAGACCGTCCCTGAATTCCGTTCCGGACTCGATGTCAATCCATTCCATGTCGATGTCTACTGCATCGGGAATGTCGTCCGCGGCCTGGTTCACGTGAGCCCCAGATCAGCATCATCGTCTCCGATTTTGACAGTCGCAATAGGGTGTGCCAGAGTTGAGGGTGCCTGCCAGGCAGGGATTTGAATTCATCGAATCGCTGATCGCCGACATGGTGCAGGATGATCCCGAGAGACGTCCGACGATGGATTCGGTCGTCCTCCGATTCGGCGAGATCCTGGACGGGGTGAGCTCGTGGACGCTGCGATCTCGTTTCGCTCGGAGGGACGAGGATCCGATTGCTGGGGTCTTCCGTTCGATCTCGCATTGGACGGCGCAGGTGGTCCATATCATCAATCGGAGGCCCGCTCTGCCGAGACCGGGGACCACACCGTAGGTAGCTGTAGCACCGTGAATCAAATGACCGCAACCCCTAATTGAATCAGTATTGATCGTGGGCGGCTTGCATCAGACACACCGGTGCTTGCTTGCTCACTGTCACCTTGTGCAAAACACTCTTTCTCAATCAACGTGAGCCTGTAAATTTCTCAATTACTCAAGGGGAAGGCGTGATAAATCGACTGCGGTATCACCGACGCTATGAGCGAGTGAACAACAGAGCAGCATATCGACCGATTAGCAACGCTCAAGCAAGGCTGTTTGGGATTCCACATCCCGCATTTCTTACTCAAACGGCTGCAAATCGTTTCCCAAACAGGCTGGATGCACAAATCATTTGAGTTGATCCCCGTGCATGCGTTCGGATCAGCACGCCATAACCTCACCCAGACTGCGGGAACTTAAAGCGAAATTGTTATTATATAGGCTACTTGCCAATTTTGACCGATCAGCATTGTTTTTATGTTGTGGGTTGCCTTGCTGGGGCTCATAATCAATGTTATTGGGCCATGGGGAAGTGAACGGCTTTCATTGCTGATAGCCTGGCTTCATCAGATCCACGGGGAGGTTGGCCTTCACATACATCCTGCGATGTAGCCATCAATGAAGGAGTGTATGCGGTATGCCAGATAAGCCACTCACAACTGTGTTCTCAGCGGACTCCTGCTTCTGGGCGGGTTGCTCTGGGGCAATGGTATGCGCTCCAGTCTGTTGGGAAGGTACCTGAGTTGGTGGTGCTGCACCGCTTCCAAGTTCAATATCACGAGAAACCAAGGATACCGGGTGAGCCCAATGAATCCAATCAGGTTCTGGGCGTGCACCGGAAGTCAGGCTGGCAGTAAGCGATAATGTCCTTGACTGAACCGTTTTCCCCAAGGAAAAGAACGGGATGGACAATCCATCTAACCAGAGATTGAAGATGCAATTTAGGTCACAGGAAATAAAATCTCACGAATGATGATAGATCCCAGCACAACAAATGATACAATGGGCTGCAAGGTCAAAGCCAAAATGTCTGCCTGGTTCTTGGGCGGGTTATTGGGCACCGGCAATTTGTGCAAAGCCAAGGTGGAGATGTAAACCGCCCCAACGCCCATCTGACCGAACCGTCAATAAAGGAGGGCGAGATAAGTCATGCTCCTACAGGACCTAAGGAGAATGTGAGCTGTGCGGATGAGCATTACAATGATCTATACTTGCCGAAGTGTCCAGAAAACAAAGCCTCGCGCCAAGTCTTGATTTCTGGGATCCACTTGTAAAGCATCAAGACAGAAGGAATTCGACGGAGAACCAATATGCCCAGAAAGAGTATGGTCAATCGCCCGGGTGTGATGCCCAGCTCTGGTGTGTTGAATGACTGGAATGGCAACCAGGCGCCAATATATATGAAGCAGGCACAATTGAGGACGAGATCAATGACTGATGAGAAGATCTCGCCCTCGGTTCTGATATTGAAGTCACCGTCCCATGAGATGGCCGATCCTAAAAATACATTTTCAACCAAGAGTATTCTATTCCCAAGATGCGAACTAACCTGCCGCGAAGGCTCCTAATAGCTCATCGCTACCAAGCGTGCCAATCACGCCGGTCGTGAAGATGGCGAGAGCGAGGTATTGGGCAACGTAAGATTCCTGATTGATGAAGCCACGCTTCTGGGATATTTTCATGATATATGAGAATACGAGTCCTGAACATTTGAAATTGCGTAAGTATGTCCGAAGAGATTACAGGAAATGAAGCACCAATGATAGCGCCAATGATGACGCCCATGATAACCTGATCTAATAGGACAGTATCATGAATAATTCGACATGGTTGATTAGTTGGCACGCACACAACCAACCGACGAGAGCCCAGTGCCCCACAGCAACTTTCGGTGAGGAATCGACGACAAGGAAGATGATGATTGTCAAGAACGGATATGCAAGGCCATCATTGGCTGCCGACTCCGCGGACAGAATCTGACGCAGATTGAGGGGGACATGCTCGATTGCGAACTTACCCCCTCGTGTACCCATCAGCCTCCTGGCGTGTGCAGAACGTCCGGCGACCTACCGACAATGGCCGCACAGATGATGGGGTCTGTCGGGGTCAAGCAGGCAGAGATTCCGAGGGATGATGTGTAGCTGAGCCCAGGGAAGACGGCACACAACAGACCTTCAGAGCGAGCCAATAGAATATTGAGTGGACATGCACAGTCAGTGCGGCTCGTGACTGACCAGCCACGATGACCCAGCCGATGGCCATAGTGGGGATGACCATGATAGCAAGGCCCCTGGCGTGCTGCCACATGTAAGATCGGGGCAGCTCGACGCCGATTGCGAATAGACCCGTCGCGAGCACTATGCGCATGAGCTCCAGGGTTATGGCGTCCGACTCCGTTGTCCATGATCGCGGATCGAAGATGGCCGCGCATTGAGGGCCAATGATGATGCCGAATGCAGTCCCGAGCACGACCTCATTTATATAGAGCTAAGGTAAGAAGAACATGAGTTACGACCCATGGAATCCTACGTTCCAAGATCACTGGCCTTTTCCTTCACGAGAAGGGAACATACAGAGAACTGAGATATTGACAGGGAAGGAACTGAGCATTTCTCTTGGGCTGGAATTGATGGACGCACCGAGACCACGAAGCCACCGAGACATATGTATGCTAGTCCAGGAGCGGATACCTGGGGATGGTGGGTGAGATTTTTTGATAATATAATCTCCTGGTGCGCACCTCCAAGAGCTTGACAAACATTCTTTCGGAGGAGATGTGTTGGAATACAATGTGTTGGAATACAATCCTAGCTAGTTCGGTTTGAGCTTTTTGAGTGTGTAACGGTGGATATGTTGTTATGGCGTAATGACATAGGGTTCCAGCGTCAACTTCAAGTTGTGCAACGTACGACATTCCTTAATATACTGTGTTGAGACGGCTGAGTTTGATCCCACTACACAGCCAGACGAAAGTAACCGGATAGATCGGATTCAATTTTTTGAAGGATCTACGACCACTGCGCGGGCTAGTGCATTGCGAGTTACCCCATGCCCCATCCGGGCCCCATTCATGCACTACATCGCCTCGAGTATCCTCGTCCTCAGGCCTCAGGATTCCCCGCACATTGGCACGTTCAATACGTGCGAGAGTCCAATTTTCAGGTAAGTATGTGTTATTATATGAGGAAAATCAATCGGAGCCCTGCTCTGTCAAGCTTTCAACTTGACCGGTCCCGCCTTTGTAGTATCTTGGACCAAGAACTTGAATTTCCTTTGATATGGCGATCTTCACTCTGTAGGTCCTCGGGGCAGTGATTCTTGACTGTTCTTGTCAACCTTCCGTTTGCTTCCACGGCCTATTTGCATGGACCCATATATCGCTCGTCCGCAAATACGATATCGTTGATATACTTCGTTGATATGCATGCGGGTACTTTGTCTTGATTGTTGTAAATGGACAACCCGTAGTTTATCCATTCACACGTCTGTATAGCGTTTACTTAGGCATCAACATACCGAAGTGCGGAAATTCACGCTGTCACTCTCAACAACTGCGCCTCAAATTCAACAACACTCTCCATCAACGGGTCCGTCGCTGATCCCCCTTCGATTGGGTGAGCCCCCACAAGATCAATCCTAGCCGAGGAGTCCCCAGTTGAATCGCGCGCAAGTGAAGCGGCCACGATTGGATTGGCTTGCGCCAATGGATCCTCCACCGAATTTGCTCACTCCCGTCGGAGGAGCCACCCCCGGAACCGATTCTATTGGAAGCTCCGTTGTTGCTGGAGGGTTGACGTCGATGAGCAGGGAAACGAGTGCACCGGAATCACTGGCATACTCGCGACTGGCTCTCAGTGGTTGCAGGTCCACCGCTATTTTCGGTAATGGTGGCTGCAAACATCATGGAAGCGGTCCAAGGTGTTGTAAATGTCCTTCTGAAATGGACGTATGGACTTACATCTATTTTGTTGCTGAAACCATCGACCTCACCAATAATTTTGTGGAGTTCTTTGCTTCCATAAATCGAGACAGATGTTGACTGCTGTTTGATCGAAGGGGCCTTGCCGCTTCCATGTGGTATTCAACCAAGGACTCAAGCTCAAGAGTCAAGGAGCCACAATTCTACATCTGTCCAGCCCGAGCGTCTTCAAGCACGAGTGGAAGCCCTCGCCCTTTTTGCCTTAGTGGAAATCTCGATATTGGTCCGGATTACATGGGGAAGTGTGAATTATACCCACGAGAGTGCTTACGGAGCCACCACGTCGACTGGTTGGGGCCTGAGCGGAGGGGTACATCCTTGCTGACGTTGATTTGGTATGAAATCCGCGCCCAATTTACGCTAGCTAAACACTTACAGATGTGGATCATGGACGCGACCAAGAGTGATGCTCAAATAGTTCCGGTGACCATTGCATCCTCACGAGGTGGAAATTGGACAGCTGTTCTCGTCAGGCCTCTTCCCATTTTTGAGGTTCTCTCCATCCCGAATGATGATGAAGCATGCCATTCCTCACGGAAGCCACTCGCCCTGATTTCTCCACTATCGGTTAGGCAGCCGAACCCTTCCGGTAGATATTTGAGGTAGCTCGTTCCCGAATTCTAAGGACCTCAGCGATTCCAAGATTGGCAACATCATGATGGACTCCATGTGGCTCTACCGGGAGCCTGTCCATCCCATAGACAATTCGATGACATTCAGACTATCGGAGGCCCTCGAGGGCATTCACCCGGACACAGCGGCCAGTGAAATAGTACCTGATCGACTTCGGATTGTCAGAGCGCCATGATGCCGACGACCGACACCCATTGACTGCCCCGGGGCTCGGTGGGGACCAGACTATGCCCAAATTCCAAACCGAGCTTCCTGTGTCGATGTGTACTGCATCGAGGATGCCGTCCGCGGCCTGATCCACACGAGCACCACCCGAGCACAGCTGTTCCCCACCTGACAGTCGCATTAGGGAGTTCCGCAGCGCAGAGTGCCTGCCAGGCGAGGGTTCGAGTTCATCGAATCGCTGATAGCCGACATGGTGCAGGATGACCCCGTGAGGCGTTCGACGATGAATGAGGGGATAGTTTTGTCCAACGAATCGTGTCTAACGCGTGCATGTGATGAATTATGGTGAGGGAGTGCATCTACACCAGGTACCGGTCCATTGTGCATTTTTATCACAACTATTCCGGAGTACGCCTATCTTCCGAACGTGGCCTTCAATACACTAACGATGGAGACAAGACACAGCTCGCACTTCGAGAAACACCAGGCCGTTTTCGAAGGGTGCGTTAGTCAAAGACGGTTCCGCAATCCCGCAATGGGAACTCCATGGAAGAATCGAGAGCATAAAACATATACATCGTGCGTAGGCGTTTCCGCCCATTCTGGCACATGCTTATTAATAGGTATAGGAGAATATTTGTAGTTCCACTGACTGCCGACAATGATATCAGCGGGTGGTCTGTGCGTGGGTACACTCTGCATGCTCGACGCGAACGGCATATTTATTCATCACTTTAATTTGTTGCACTGGCGATCGTCTTGCAAGAGAACATGGTATTCAACCTCTCACTCCTATTGTCAACAATGCTAACATGATCATATCATGCAGTCCGTCACCGCCACAATCAACGACGAGGTTAGACCTATGCATTCTCCTAAGCTCATATCAATTATATGTGCAGGATACTCTGAATGCAGTGGTCGATGAGGTTTTTAATATGTGCGCCAATGGCATTGGCATGCTGTAGGTTTACATTCCTGGGACTCATCACATATTTATTCTCTTCGGGCCATCTCTGAATCTCCCTGGAATGGCTGATACTGAATCCCGCACGGCAATTAGACATCGGATCCAGCAGAGATCGAACGTCTCCGGCTTCGTGGGCACCAACCCTTGGCGATGGATGTGTGAATTGATCATTTTTGCTCAGCTGCAGTCCGCCCAGCCGCAGCCAGCTCAGCCACAACCAGCTCAGCCAGTTCAGCTACAGCAGGCTCTCCGCCCCGGCACTCCCAGCGAGGTTTGTCACCCCAGTTTAGAGCATGCCATAACGCATTAACATTTTCAAAGTTTGATATGCTGCGCCATCTTAGTGATCAACTGAATGTTCTTCAGATCCAATGAATCCCTTCTAACTATCCTGAGGGCTCCCCTGCTCTGGTGGCGGGTGGAAGTGGTGCTGTCGGGAGGAATGAAGCTGAGATGACGAGGAGACTTGAAACTCTGGTCATTGTTATTTGCGTTCGGTGACTGGAGCAGCCTTATGTAACTGCACTACACTATGTCTCCCTTATTACCTAGGTCTCCGACGGCGGTGTACATCAACTACAACATCTCATCATGTTACTAGTATCCTTGAACTTGTCACTTGTTTCGTCCAGACCATCAAGCAATTTCTGGCCCTCCGTTCCTTGTTTAGGATCAGCATGGGGCATCGAGGCATTGTCGCATCGACCGCAAAAACCTCATTGAAATTCGCAGGTGGCGAGTGGAACAAGGCTATGCGGCTATTGAATACCTTTCCCCGACTGTTATTAATCTCATTCTTGCGCCAGACGCCAATTCCATACGGGGTTCAGGGAGCGTGGGGCGTTGTGAGTCCATTGGTGTTACTTGCCCTCCATTGACGTCAACCTGCAAATCAGCTGTCACCGCCTATATTTCAAGTCACATTCCCTGGTGTGCAACCTCGGGGATGGAGATGCTCCTATGTTCCATTACCCTGTGGCCCAATGCAACCATTTAACCCCACTCTCATCTGCTACTTCCTAGATCGGGGCCAGCGTATCTCTCAGCCACAAAGCGCCTTACTCCACTGATATTTTGATAGCTGGAGGCGAGAACATTCACGTAGCGATCAAGGACGATGAGTGACGTCGTCCTCCAATTCGGCGAGATCCTGGACGGCGCGAGCTCCTGGAAGCTGTGGTCTCGCTTCACTCTGAGGGACAAGAATCCGATTGCGGGGGCCTTCCGGTAGACCTTACATTGGGCGACCCAGCTGATTCACATTATGAATCGGACGCCTGCTATACCGAGACCGATCCCTCCTGGGCAGAGGCAGCTGCAATATATTGGATTGATGACCTAGATCTCATTTGGTGTGACTCTCAGCTATCCATGATCCTCGATTGTGTTATCCACACCTCGCCATTGTCTCCACGGGTCGTACCATTGGCTGGATACCACCAGGGAAGCATGTTGACGTTCCCCCTTCCACACCGCTGTTGTCCCGAGGCGTGACTCGCAGGGTATCGATTCAGGCGCAGATGTGTGCTTCTGTTCCCCCGGTGGTCATATCAGAGGGCCCTCCCCTGACAGAACCAACAAAATCTTCACCATGATGTACTTCGCGTCAATGTTCCGATTGATTCTGGGCAGTCATCCACATCTTGGGATGTCCCGGCCTCGCTCCGCCGACGATCAGCAAGACCTTGCCATGCTGAAGTGTGTATCGGCGGCTGGACGCGGATGATCTCAATAGTCTGCCCAACGAGGTGTGCCTACGTGGTGAATTTCAAGGTGTATATCGAGCCTGATCACATCACGCAGCCCCGGCTGGTTTCAAGCCGAGCCCTGTAATGTCCCTGATCCCTGCCGCCTGCGTGGCGAAGGGAATGAGCTATGTTGAGGGAAGGCAACAACATCACATGCATGTGCCAGCAATACTCGGGAGAGATTCGTCGGGTGATTGACTTTTAGGATATCGCCGATGTTTGTTCTCGCGTAGCTCGCCACGTTTGCCTTCGCAGGCTGGAGGTCAGCGCGCGGGAGGGGGCCTCGGAATATTACATTTTCAATTGTCAGCGCACTGAAATTTGAATGCGCAACAGTTTCAAACCATGCACAGGGACTCTTCTGTCACGGTATGCACTGACAAGAATTGTCTCAGAGAAACTCACCTGGTTTTGAGTGAAATTTCATTTTCATCTGTTATCATAGTGAAATAAAAAATCACTCCAATTGTGAAATATACTCAATTCTGACTGAATTCCATTGTGAATCCCAGTCAGTGAAAGGTCATCCATTTTTGATGGAGAAGTATGGGGAAACAAAAGTGAATATGTAAAACTAAAATATTCACCTCAAAGTGAGGGATTGGAGGTACCTGATAGGTTACCAATATGCATTTTTTCCCGGGCTCACTGGCTCAATCGGAGAGGGAGCAGTGCGAACTCGCAAAATCGACCAAGTCAATTCA
>QGOG01001798.1:0-15263 GCA_003313185.1 Collybia sp. MG36
CCTTGCTAAGTGACCATTGGACTTGCACTTGTCTAATCGTCTATCGTTAGCAGGACGTAACAGTCAGGTCCGATTGCTGTGGGATAAGCCAGGGAAGTACCCCTACAACCATAAATCAATCAGCCTCATGTCCAGCTTTGCAAAATCGCACGGGAAAGAATATGTTTCGCAAGCAGCAGATCTACTCGATGTAATTAGTCAGGGGGACCTCGACCAGCGGTTTTTTTTGAAGTATGCCGCACTTCAAAAGGTGTACCGCGGTACAACTGGTAGGAAGTCGACAAAGCCTGGGGGTGAGCTGACAAAAAACAAACGGGATAACCGAGCTCGAGGAGTGAGTTGTTCAAATTTTTCCGAACGCCCAAATTTACGGAGCCACTTGAACAGAAACTTGAGGTTCGTGAACGTAAACGCGCCACATTACCAGAGGCATCTGAGTGGCGCTCAGCAAAGTTTGACCATGCTTTCACTGTCCAACAAATGTCGGATGATGAAGATGTTGTGGATGGGATGGGTAATCTGGTCCTGGGAAAGTATACGTCCTGTGCACCAACAAGCCGTTCGGCGATGGCAAGTTTAATATTGGGTGACTGTCTGACATGCGAATGGTGCTTACCATGATGACCAGATTGAACAACTCTTCCAGAATATTGATACACTCCGCGACCCCAAACCTTCCGGTCAGTATGTTCCCCGCATCCGTGGCGCTTCGAAGGATCAAGCTCCCCCCCTCACAAAAACCCTCTTTGGGCGCACACGGCGATGGATGGTTGATGCTCAGTGGCTTGCGGAGCACCCGGAGTACGACTCGATGAAATACATTGCCGATAACGGGAGGATGTGGGGGGACGCAAATGACCCTGAAGAAACTGAGGAGCTAATCAGAAAATCCGCGGCCGAAAAGAAGGAACTAAAACGTAAACGCCAGGTTGAAGATTTGGGGGGGAAAAAAGGGACGATGGGTAGAAAGAGGGCGGGCAAAATGAGATCCAAGCCCATAGTTGATGATGAAGAGTTTGACGAGCTTGAGTAGTTTGCCACAGTAAATATCACGCATTTTCATTGTCCTCGAAAATTTCATCTGGCTCTGCTCCGCTCTGCCCAAAGACTTGTTAGATCCAACACCGAGGTGTGATGACAACCCACATGATCAAATGACACGGATATCCAAAGTTCTTGGGCAGTGCTTGCAAGCCGAATGGGTATGAGAGCAAGTGGACAGTCAATGCTCTCCACAGGGATAACTTCATATGGGTGAAAGCTATTTGCGTATGAGATATAGATGCCAAGAACTGAAGAACTAAAGACGCGTTAGCCAATAAATAAATCGTCTGATGGTGACACACTAGAGATCCCAGGGCATTCGGGGAAGCGAGTCATCAGAACGAAGTTTGCGAACAATTGCACAGACATGGGGTGGTTTGTTGGAATCCGGAATCTGGACGACCAAAAGTTCTTCAATCCGAACAGCAACCTGCCCACCTTCTACCTCAATGAATGCAAATTGATCCGATTTTGTGCGCCGATTTGCAGTACAGCCGTAACGAAGACCATCCTTCCGAATATATGGCAGGCGACGAGCCACCTTGGACCCTATGAACGGAAGGCCATCATCAAGGGAAAATTCGCGTCGCAGTCGGAGGTCGGGCCACAGATTTCTGAAGTACTCAAAGAGAAGACTATATGTGTCCGAGGCTGGTGTGTCGAGTTTGATTTGGTGCAGACTAAGAGGCTTGGGCAGGCGTTTCGGGAGTGAAACATGGTCAGTCGCTGCTTCACTACGGAAGATAGCAATATCGGTCATCATGGCCCCGCGCCCATGCGATGCTTCTGCTTTGATGATTCTGTTGAGAAGATTATGTTCGTGTGGAGATGCATCATCCGGAAGGCCTAGCAGTAGTTCGTAAATCAAGTGAGTTTGTGACCAGTTTCGGAGCATGGTGAGTTCGATGCGGCCGCCATCGTGGCCATTATGGTTCACTTTCTCGAGCATACCATTGAAGCGTTCGAAGGAAAAGAGCCACCAAGCATAGACGGGTCCAAAGAGTTTGATCATGGCTGAAAAATGCATCGCAATGTGATGATTAATTGTTAGTGATACACGAAGAAGAAGCAGTCGCTGGCAGTAGTTTGCAAGATACATTTGACCTGCTTTTGCTTGCGCCATTGTGATTTTCTTCGTAGACAGAAGCCGAACACCAGCGCATAATAATAGTATGGTGTCATAGAGTGACTTGCGTTTGCGGGAATGCCGGGTGGTGATGTTTTCATTTGGTGCGACAGCTGGTTCAGTATCGGGAATCTCATCATTGGCATCCTTCCACGCCCACCATAAGACAATTGGTGTAATGGTCAACAGTCGCCGCCATTCATCAGCCTTCTTGAGCGATTGGTTTTCCCCAAGCTAAATATCAATTGGTTCTCTGAGTCAGCTCCTGCGTTCAAGATCAAGCACTCACGTTCTTGGGCAGGCGTGTGATGTGGCTTGGCCATTTGACGTGGTTGATGATATCTTCGAATTTTTGCTTCGCCGAGTTCTGTCCGCCTGCACCGGGAAACATGTGGGCTGAGAAGAGAATATGTGTGAAAAGATATGCAACAAGCCCTGGAGAATGCTTTGGATCAACCACTAAAACATGACTCGAAGCGGATTACCAAGAAATATGCAATGCATAAAGTCAAGAGCAGTTTGTTTTGCAGGTTGCCAGCCTGGGATCCAGTCCAAAGCGGAAAAGCGAACACCATAATGGTTGAGGATGTTTGATTGACGGGGTAGCGAGGCGTTCTTGGAGTAAAATTTTTGTTTTAGCATGTCAAAGTCATCTCGAGGAACGAAAGCTTTCGAACCCATGAGTTAACTGCTACTAATGAAGTGGAACAAAAGCGTACAGTTTAAATTGTAACCCTCCCGCTTATTCACATCAAGGAGAGTGCACCGACACCATGGACATGGGTGGATTTCAGAGCTATGCCCTGCGACTCCTGACATCTTCCGTGCGCCTGGGGTATCGCAGTTGTTGCAAGTAAAGTCAGCAAAAATATCTTCCTCGACAATGTTAGCCCCATCTTCATCGTACATCTCCATAGCAATGCCTGAGGTACGTTCAATCGCTCAAGATCACGATAGGTAATCCAATAGTAGGTATCACATACCGTTCTTGAGCTTGCAGACATCCCGAACAAATGGCTCCATACATTCGTTTAGCTGGTCAGTCGTTGGTTCCGCCGGTCCTGGAGTGATTGCGATACATATTACATTAACCTGAAGAAATCTCTGGTCCCGAGGAAGGTCAGAGATGGTAATATATATTGGCCCCACAGAGTGGGGGCGATTCTCGAGACAGCCAAACCTAAAATAGATGAATATACGATGACCTTCCGTGAGAGCAAGACAAACCAGTCAAGATTGATATCCAAGTGTAGCCCAAATCGATGGTCGGTGAGTTTACCTTCAACATGAGTATCAAATTGTGGGATTGGGGTATCACGAACAGTGCCAAAGTCGCCAATCTCGCGCTGAATACCAGTCCTCAGGTCATGCCAGATCGCCCCGTCATGCATATCTGTCATCAGAAATTCGTCGTCATCGTTCTCATTTGCTGGTGTGCCACGGCTATCACGGATGAGGGAACGGAAGCCCTTGCGCCGAACCATACGTCGAAGTGTCTGGATAAGCGAGACCTGAGGTGCAATCTTACATGCACGGCGCTTCCGAGTGCCTTTTGAGTCCAAAGACTCCTCGTAGATTATTCCTGGGCATTGATGTTTCAGGCATTCCGCAGTAGCCAAACGGGTCATTTGCAGTGGTGTATAGTGTTTCCAGCATCGTGGGCAGATCGCATAGGGGATAATCCACTCATCGGGGTCAATACCCAATCGCCGCTTGGCGCTGGCCAGTGTACGAACAGGCCGAGGTTGGTCCGGGAGCACGCCAGCAGCATCGAGCGCATCCAGAGTCATGTTGAGATTGTCGTTTGTCTGCTTCACCGGCATATGACCCAGGACATTGTTGAGCACAGCTTGCAGATAGGCAATGCGTACGCTGGATGGCTCATTCTCCGCAAAGGCAGGGGGTACAATTGGTGGTCCACCATCAGAATCATCCAGCATATCTATCTCAGCATCGGGCATACGGGCCTGCATGTATCGGGTGTCAAGAGGGGCCTGTGGGGGTCTACGTGCCTCAGCTACGGGTGGATAAAGTCGGTCCTCATCGCCGGACAGGTTGCTATGCTCCAGAAGCCCAAGATTATCCTCAGGAAGATTGTCAGGCCTTTGTTGCCGCCAGTGGTTCTGTGCCCGTTGTTCATGCTGCCGGCGTTGTCGTATCCGCGATGGCTGCCGAGTTGCTTGTCCATCCACGCGAAATTGTCCTGGGCCATTCTTCTGTAGATGTTTTCGGGCTAGGTCCGGAGAGATTTGGCGTAGAATGGGAAGTTTGAGAGCGCATATCCGACATATACATTCAATAGTAAGAGGCATGAGATTCGAGGTGCATATGTGTAGTATATGTACATGTGTGCGCAACGATATCAAGAAGTCAATGTGGTGATCATATTGTGGTCAAGTTGTGGTAGCTTGAGCAGGCTACTATGATATGCCAACGTCATATTCTCGTTCGTCGTATTTTGATCAAATTATGGTCAGATTACGCAATTTCTCAAAATGTAACAAAGTCATATTTTATCATTTTACGCTGTGTTAGATGTATCCACACCCAGATAATAATGACAAATTTTAAACCTATACAATCCCCAATCTTATAGACCAATAATCAATCACACAGCCAAAGAAATGTTGAATAATCACTCACTTGACACCCAAATGATCCCTAGTATCTTTGTAGATGATGTAACAGAAATGATCCTTCTCAAATCAGACCATGATCAGCTTATCTGATCCCATTCCTGGCTTACAGGATAGATGTAGTGACTAAAACACCTATTTGAAACATGTAAGAGCCTTTTCATGGTGTTAAAACACTATAACTCACAGTTATTCGGGCCAAATGCAAGGGAAACTGGAGGAGAAAGGCGAGCGAAGATTTTTGTCGAATCCGTTGGTTCGCTTTTTGGTCACATGACTGACACGTACCAAATAACATTTAAAATGCAATTTTGTCATGTGAAAAATGCGTGACCGTGGACATAACTCGCTGGCAAACACCTTTTGGGTGGCTTGTCAGCATTTGTCAGCTTACTAATTCTCGCATCATCATTTTCTTTTCTTGTTTATGTCAGCGCTTAGTCATAACTTTTTCCCACATTCTCGTTGTCCCATTCTTTATAGATTGATATCACGTCACGGGTCGGGATGCCAGTTGGAATAGCGTTCAATACCTATCACGACCATTGGGTTGCGGCTTGGACTAAGTATTCTTGGACGACCTTCGAAAATATCGTGCAAAGCATTGGAGCAAGTGGTTCAAATACATTAGCGTTGGTAGAAAGAACAGGCCAACCGTGGTAACGGGGATGAGAGAAAGCGGCTAGGCTTTCCGAAACCTTGAAAAGGTAAATATGGGCGTCCGTCATTTGAAGGATTCTATGGGGTGGACCAGTTACAGTGTGTTCACCTGCAGCATCGACATACTGCTGTGATGAGCAAGAGCAGAACGGCACTGATCACCTTGAATATGCTTCATCCCCATCACCGTGGAGGAAACAGTAATCGATGAACCACATGCGGTGAGTGAAGTCAGGAATATCGCCCGAAGGATGCGGGGCGTGCATAGATTTGACAGATTCCGTCGCGGATCCGTTTGATTCCACCACCAAAGTGAACGAGCGATTTAGGGCGCGAACGTAGCAGGTCGACTTATCTTGGGAGGTGATGAGCTAGGCCCGCGGCAGATGATCATTTGAAAACGTACTAGGAACAAGGTTTGCTACAGCGCCATGCGGCTCCTGGGTTGATGTCACCCTATTCGTAGAGCGGGTCCGTGGCTGTGCCAAACAGATGGAGGTCGTTGTCGATTGGGCGGGCGGCCCGATAGGATGTGTACGTGGGTGGGTAATGGGGCTGTTCATGGAACATAGGATACTTTTGGAAGGCTTGATAGGCGTAGATGGCTCACAAATTCAAGGAATACCACTCAGCCGTATCCATTCGACTGCCACATCCCCAAGGGACTTTGTATGTTTGACAATGATGAGGTACATAACCCCATTGGCCATGCGAAGCGAACTCCGTCCCTTCATCGCGTTGGCTCATCGCAAACAATTTTTGTGAGTTGTCGCATCTGTCAAGATGTTCGCCATCTGACGGATGGTGTGGGTGATGCAAGAAGCGTGGAAGGAGGTAAATGAAGTTATAGATTGGGTCAGATTCTGAGGCGGTTCCCTATAGAGGCAAGCGATAGTATCGTAAATCGTAAATTAACGAAAAACCTACCAAGAGCTGCAAAAAACGAATAAGGTTATCTGTACGTGTTTCCTCGGCGCGTGTAGCCCGGGCTGGTGTACTGGGGGTCAAGAGGAAAACCACGCCCTGCTGATATGTTCATTCGTGAGTGAGGAAGTGTCAATCTATCTAAAATATATCGCGCTGGGCAATTCAAAATCAAGACGTACCAGTCCCAAGTACAACCAAGCTGCAGCAGACACTCCCAGGGCAGAACCGTCGGAGGCTCTCCATTCTGATGGGTAGACAACTATTTGAAGTGTACATCACCCTTGGGATCCAATCATTGTAATGTGCGGGGCAGTCGCAACAACAGGCATAGCTGCGAAGGAGCAGGATTGTGGGAGTTTCAAATCATGTCCCTTTGCAACCTTTGCGTCAGCCCACTCGAGCTCCTACATACATGCAATGGTATTTCACTTTCGTGATCTCCGAGTCTCTGTGATTGACAGTGGTAATATAGTTATGCCCCCTCCCTGCCACGGTCCACCATCGCTGCCACTATTGCGGCGGCTACTGCCCTCTGTCCTCCCCGATATCCACCCTCTCCATCAATGATAAAACCACCCAGGCATGCTGGCAGTGTCTGGCTATTGGTCCGAGTACCAATCGTCGAATGCCCCTGTACATAGTTGGCGTAGCCAACTAGCTAGTCAATGCGCATATAATCAAGCCTCAAGGTATACATGCATTCACCCTCACTTGCTAGCTGATGCTCAACCCGGAGGGGCTGGGTCAACACAGGCGACTTCCGGGCTTCGCGTAGATCTCACTCTTGTGAATGTGAATTCATGCCACCAACTATCACCCCATGTTGGCAATGAACTCGTCGAACTGCCATTTGGTGATTATAGGTATCGTTGGAAACTGTGATCATTCAATTTATCATTGGTGATCTGGTCCTGCGAAACATACCTATAAAATGCTTGTCAACCTCATGGGCATCCAAGAATAATTGAACATCCCAATGCTCTCATTCTCGAAACCGGTGCTGGCTGGGGTCTTGATCGAGTCTGTTCTATATGGTAAGTCATGGAAATATCACCTGAATACAATTGTCTTAGTATCGTCCAGGGCTGTATTTAGTCCTCTTCATTGGATCCCTCTACATCACCTACAGGAAGCAAGCCAAAGGGGACCTGGGGAGTATCAACATTGTCCTCTTTGTGATTACTGTTGTCTTGTTCTTCCTCATCACGGTGGTATGCTGTTTCTTTTGACACGTCAAACACATTATCATTAGCACAATCCAGCACTGGATATTTCAGATCCTCCAGGCTGTGGATGCCTTCATTGATCGGGACTCCAATGTTTACTCTTTTAATTCCACAAGCCCAAAAGTTGTGACTGGGAATGCATTTATTATTTGCGAAATTATGATTTCAGATTTAACAATGGTATGTGAACCATTAATTTCCTTGTGATAATCAGCAAACACCTAGGCTTTGGGTATATCGCCTGTATATTGCATGGGGAAAGAGCAGGAAGATGGTTTTTATACCAGTGGTGATGGCAGTTGGGTTGGCTGGTGAGGAGTATTGATCCTGCATCATGATCTTAATCTAATCATGATTTCTTTCTCAGGTTTGGGTTTTGGGATCATTGATAGAATCAGCAAACATCCTCCTGGGCTACTAGCAGATGGTTCTCTGGTGTTGTTGTTTGGTGTATTTTTGGGAGTAACACTGATGTAAGACCCCCCCTCCTAACAATGACATGGTAATTACCACTAATTATTGAACAGATTGAATATAACTATATCAGGTAAATTTCAATTACACCCATCCTTGGCTAAGTTGAGCTTTCAAAGGGCTGATTTCATATCGGATATGGTCCATTGATTGCAGTGTTGCTGAATTCACTGGTCAACACCACAAAGTATATGTAAGTGTAACTTGTGCCTCAATTGTCATAACATATCTGTGTATCCTAGTCTCTTGCACACATTCTCCTGGAGGGTGCAATACTTTATGTGTATGTCTCTCATGCTTTTTATGATACTACAGTCCCTGACTTGTCTATTAGGGGCTGCTTAGGTTCTGCAGCAGCTGCAGCCTTTCTTGGTGGTGCTGCTTATGAATTCATTCCCCTGGCTGCTGTGAGTGCCCTTCACCATCCACATGGTTTTTTCAATTCTGAATAAAAACCTAGATAAGTCCAGTGATTGGAATCACATTTTGCTTGATTATTGTCTGGGTGGGGTTAGGAAGGAGTGTGGAGTCAACAGCAGAGGTACTCAGTGATCTACAATTCCACCAAGTGATTCACCGCCAGAGTGAAACCCAAACACCATCAAATGACCTGCCATAGAAACCATGACAGACATTGTATTTCTCTTAGCAGCTCAATATAATTTGTCGTGCATATCACTTGTTCAAGCTCACCCCCCCACTCGACCAAGTCCTGCTAACAAAGCCAAGGGTTCGACGTGCCGGTGTTGTCGCTCCACCCCTCCCATCCTATCTCCTTGCTAATCAAAGAGACGCCACCGGCATCATATCCTACAATTCCTACTGCAGCACCTCCGTCGCCGGCCAGACCCTCCAATGGGCGGACTCAACCAACGCCGGCGACTTCGTTCACTTCGCCGCCCGCGCCCCTTCCGTCTCCATCCATTTTGAACCCTGGACACAACTCCCTTGAGGTCCAGGTCCCCACCTTCACGGGCCGCGCCCACTTCCTCCGCGCCCGGCTCCGCGTGCTCACACCGTCTGGGTGAGATGGAGGCCCTGAAGAATGCGTGCGATCGCGAGGCGCGACGTGGCTGCAGACGCTCATGTTGAGGAAGCACCGACGGCGGGGACATCCACAACCACTGCGAGCTGAACCATAGGCGTTTCTGCGTCCATCGCTAGTCCAACAATAGCACGTATGCCACCCACCACGTGGTTATCTTCTGCCTATGAGTCGGTATGAATGAAGATTGTATCGTATATATACTGCCCGAGTCCAGCCGCTCACATCCGGAAATCCAAAATCATTCCTCCTATAGGGTGTTCGGCGCGCGCTATATGAGTGATCGAACCTGACCTCACTGGGCGCGTGGGACGCCGATTCAATGCCCATACCCAGGCCCACCCAGATGATGATCAGGCAGAATGCGATTCCGACGACCGGGCCCACCTGCCAAACGAGGGGTCATGTTAGAAACTCGCCAAGGCCCTCGGAGACGGAGGCCCACGGCTTCCAAAGGGATACACCGTTAAGGGGTGTATGACATGAGACCAACAAGGAAGGAAATCAAACAAACTCTGGTGTGACGCTATCGTCCGCGATCATGATAGCGCCGTCATCCATGGGGGACCCTGGGGAACGTATACGTAGAGCATGGCATTCTCAAGAAGAATGTACATGACCGACTAGAGTCACAACCATTAGTCATAGCATCATGTTGAAGACGGGAGCACCGACGTTGGTTTTGCGCTGGTCAATCAATCCGGGTACGCTGCGATTGATGGTCCATATGCGGTAGGAAATGAGGGCTTCGAGGAAATTCATCAATCGACAATCAAAGTAGGAGTATAGAGTTACCTGAGATGGCCAGATTCAGTCTGCGTGAACATCAGCAATCGTCCTGTCGCGGAATAGTGACGACATACAACAACGTTGCTCCAAAGAATGATATCGTTATAATTACGACCCAAGGGGTAAGCGGGATGGGAGAAGGTTGCCCAGATGGGAGGGAATTATAGGAGTAGATCACGCCACAGCCGGTACCTGCAGTGGAAATGGTCGCGTTAGGGCTATATCGCGGACATCAGGTCAATCACTTGCCTATCAACCCAACCGTCAATACAAGCGGTAGGAAGACCACCCGCCAAGATCCCCCACACACAATGTAGAGGCGGTACACCTGCACCGTGTGATCATCATCGCTGACGTCATATCTAGGGTGTATGGCTTACCATGGTCAAATCCGCAACGATGGTCTGGCCAACATGGAGCGCGATACCTATCATACTCTTCAACGCCCCTACATCATTATAATAGTTTTCTGGGGTCCCGTCGATCGCGTAAACGAAAGCATCCAGCATTCGGAGGAGTTGTATCACCCACTCCTGCGTGATGGTCACTGGTCAATCACTCATGGCATCAAACTGGATGGACGTACCGCGGTAATAAGCAGGAAGAGCATGACATTTGTAGCGAGAAGGAAGACGTTGATCCCTATCGGGTCTCTCTTGCGTCGTCTCCTATGTGTGACGTAGAGGGACCCGAGGAAGAAGGCTAGGTACAGTCCTAGGGGATAGCAGCTCTCGAATGGTGGAAGTGATTGTCAAGAGTATGTATGAGATGCACCATACAAGGCAGACTGGATCGCTGTTCCAAGTAGCACCGCCACCGAGGTTGAGAGCGCCGCCATGAATCAGCTTTTGTGGATGTTCGGTCGCTGGGCGACTGGCGCCTTATAACAACACGCGCATGGATGAAATCAAATTATGGTTGAGCAGATATCATTGTCAAATTGAAGATGTCAACGGCACCTGTCACTATAGAGGAAGTCTTCAAATATATCACATCAGGCATTGAGAGCATTATTTCCAATTCCGCCCTTCCCCTCCAAGGCGAGTGTGGATATTAAGTCATAGGATCGAACGGATTATACGCGGGGGTGGTGGAATGCGGGCACTGGAGTCTTGACGATGGTCAGCAGGTACCAGAAAACATTGCACACCAGCACCTCAACTTTGTGATCCAGTTGACGCAGTGACGTGCGTCAGAGCGTGGCGATTTGTACCACGAATTTAAATTATACTCCCCCACTAGTTCCCAGGTTTCGTGAGGATCTGGCCTGGATGCACGAAAACGCGCGTCTTGTGGCAGCCACGAAGCCTGCGCGTGCGTTTTCTGGTATTTTAAATTACGACCATTATTCAGCGCTCACCCACATGATCAACGAGTGAGTCGGGCCCTACAAGATCCTATCCATAGTAGAGGGTCTGCTGCTCCTTCAAGGACATGCGCGATAAGGAAGTCCTGAGTCGAAATCTGATTTAACGTAAATTTCAACTTTTACTTTGGCATTTTGTTCTACGCAGTAGGGCCTACGTGAATATGGGGTATCTGTGGTCGGAGCCGTCTAGTCTTATAGGTAGATAACGGTACAGGTTGGGACGAAAGCAGGCTGGGGAGGACGCGAGGACGTGTGGCGCGTGAAGGAGCGGGACCGTGTGAGTTTCGATGTAATTCCCACCGTCCAAGCACGTATGCGAAATCGCGATGGTGTGCGCTGGTGTTTTCACTCTATGGCCGATCGTGATACAGTTTATACATAGCATTTGTACCGACGCATATTTGATGGGACCATATTATGAGTGGGGATGACTCAATAATACCTGTCACGATCGTCAAGCTGCAGTTTGGACTAACCATTATGAGGAAGTCTTCAAAAACATCACATCAAGTTTTGAAAACAGGTGCTTCGAATTCCAAGCTGAACGCAGACCACAACTCTTGGGATCAGATGGGTGATATGTGGGTGTGATTGAATGCGGGCGCGTTGTGAGCCTGCATATGTGTTTCCTTGTGTTTTAAAATACCACTGTCATTCAGTCCACGCCGACGAACGCGCCAAGCCTCACGAGATCCGCTCACCGTATCCCTAGCGGAGGACCTTCCATTTCTCCACGGGGGCACGCGAGTGGTGAACAGGCCCCAATTCGGGATCTGATCTAATTTTGACTTGCGACTTCAGCATCTTGCTCTATGTGTTGGGGCCCATGTCAAGCGGGGCATCCGCGGTCGGCGCCGTCCGGTTTCAAGTAGATAGTGGTAGATATCGGGGTGAAGGCAGGCCCGAGGACACGTCAAGGAGGATTGTAAGACCACTCGGGAGACTCAAAAGTTAGAGGTGAATCGAGGTATTTAGTGTATTACTAGACATGAGAGCCGAAAAACCGTTTGTCTATCGCAATGGCTGAGGCGTGCAAACTTGAACCTTTGAACCTTTGAGGTTGCACTTTCTCGCTGTGAGGGCCATAATACAAGGACATCAGGTCGGAATCGCTTACCTATCGATGCAATTGTCAATAAAAATGGTAGGAGAACAGATCTCCCCCATACAGTGTAGAGGAGATATAGCTATAGTTTCCGTGCAGTTACTGAGACGTGAGATGTAGTGCTGCTTATTACATAGTGATGAAGCGACAACAGTGATATTGATAATGGCAACGGGCGAAATGACGTCGGTTGGGTATGGAGGTGTAGATAGCCAAGTTTTCGTAATGTCGGTTTATTGGGACTAATGTATTACTCTGTCAACATAAGGGTGCCTACTGATCAGATAAGTATATTTGATAGTTCGTATGGCCGTTTACATAGTTTACAGGAGTTATAATGGTCATACAACGGTCAACCACCCGTGAGGACTCTTTTTACCAACTATGACTCAAATCTTGCCGAATCATTTCATTGTAGTACCAACAAATACATGAACATGTAATACGGATTGAATCAAAAGTGGCGAGCCACTTCGAGAACGTTAACATGATGTCTTGTCCATCCCTGCTGGCAGCGCGCGGGTATTCGTGTTATGAGACCATTCGCTGCTATCGCGTGGACTAAATGAGCACCGTGTCATACACCGATTCGTCGCCATAATCTCGAAATCCTCCTCGCTGGGCGTAATGCTTGATGTTTGGCGCGCGTTATATGAGTGGCTGAAACTGAGCTCGCTGAGCGCTTGGGACGTCGATTCGATGCCCATTCCCAGCCCCACCCAGATGATGATCAGGCAGAATGCGATTCCAATGACCGGGCTCGTCTATCAGTGAGGGGTCATTTTAAAAATTGGCAAGACCTTTAGAAATGGAGGCTTACAGCATCCATAGGAATAAACTGATAGGCAGAGTGGAACGCGAAACCAACCAGAGAGGAGGCCAGACAAGCACTGGTGTGAGGATAGTTATTGTCAGTGATTGCGGCGCTGCAATCCATGTACCCTAGGGAACATACACATAGAGTATGGCATTCTCCAGGAGAATGTACATCACCGACTAGAATCGAGACTGTTAGTCATAGCCCCATGGTGAGGACAAGAATGCCGACGTTGGTCTCGCGCCGGCCAACCAATCCCGACACTTTGCGATTGATAGTCCATATACGGTAGGAAATGAGCCCTCCAAGGGAATTTGTCAATTGACAACGAGAGTAGGGGCGCAGAGCTACCTGAGATGGCAAGATTCAGTCTGATTGGACATCAACAATTGTCCAGTATCATCGCGGAGGGCAGAATAACTTACATCAACGTTGCACCAAAGAACGATATGGTTAGGATTACGCTCGTTGAAGAGCGCGGGGGGTTGAAGCCAGGCGGCCTTGTGGGAAAAGAATAGATAACGCCACAGCCAGTGCCTGCAACGGGAATGATAGTGTTGAGGCATAAATCGTGGATATCAGGTCAGGTCACTTGCCTATCAGCGCAACCGTCAACATCAGCGGGAAGAGGATTACCCTCCAGGATCTCCCCCACACGATGTAGAGACGATACACCTATAGTCCCCATGCGATCACAATCACTGGCATGACACCTAGGGTGTGCGGCTCACCATGGTCGAATCTGCGATGATGGTCTCGCCAATGTGGAGCGCGATACCCACCGTACTCTTTAATGCTCCATTGTCCTCATAATAGGCATCTGGGGTCCCGTCGATCTTGTAAAGGAAAGCATCCGCTATTCGGAGGATTTGTATCACCCACTCCTGCGAGGTAGTCATTGTTTGATCGCCCTTAACATCAAACAGGGCGGACGTACCGCTGTGATGAACAGGAAGAGGACGATATTCACGATGAGAAGGAATACATTGATCAGGTGTCCCTTGCGTCGCTTCTTATGTGTGATGTAGAGAGACCCAAGGAAGAAAATTAGGTACAATTCTGGTGGGCAACAGTGTTCAAATGGTGCCAAAAATTGCCGGGGGCATCTCACCATACAAGGCAGACTGGACCAATGTTCCAATTAGCGCCGCCACCGAGGGCGAGAGGGCCATCATGAACTGGGTCTTGGGTGTGTTTGGCCACTAAGTCCAGGAAGCGGCTAGCATTTATAGCAATGCATATTCGATAGGATCAGAGTATAGGTGTGCAGACGTCAACTGAAACAGCATTTAAGCTGATCCGTAGGAATAGCCAATTACAAGGAACACACTACGAATGTCACGACTGTAGCTTGGCCTAGGAAGGGATAACACATCAAGCATTGAAAACGTTGGACTCACCTCCAGCGATAAGTGGACGCTCTCACGCCTCGTTCGCACATGTATTCGTCGCGTGCCCGGGCTTCCGAGTCATCCTAATACTATCAATGATCATCCCTCCACCTCATCTCGCCTACGGTTTTACCGCGCTTGGACTTCAAGGGAGTTATCAGGCTCGAAGTGGATGGCAACGCAAGCAGCGGAGCGGGCGAAATCGTCAATGTTGGCCGAGTTGGAGGGTCTGCTGTGGAAGTGCTGTAGGATTGCCGCGGCAGCTTACCTAACCAGTTTGGGTCACTGACGTCACGTAAATTCAATTATAAATATAAATCAACAACGCGATTCTTGCCACCCCGCGACGCGTCTGCGAGTTCGCGCTTCTGCTCTATGCCACAAATCCTACTTTTCAAGTTCATCAGCCGGTGGCCCGGCGAGTAACGTACGTTCGTGCCTTTGGGCGTTGAGCGGCTTCAACTTGAGCCCGAGGGTGATTGCGTTCAGGCGCACATACCACTCGACGTGGATAAAATCCTTGGAGTTTGTAATGATCATCGCTGCTTTGGCGGCGGAGACCTTCTTGTCTGCTCCTGCTGCTGAATAGTGCTGAAGGGGTGGTTCCCCCTTCGCGCGAGGAACGTGCCTACCGCCGGCCAGCAACCGCGAGAC
>QGOG01001803.1:0-23721 GCA_003313185.1 Collybia sp. MG36
CGGCGGGCGGCAGGGTCGGCTGACGTTTGGCTGGCTTGGCTGACGGCAGAGCGGCGGTTCGGTACCGCAAGTTCGGCGGCAGCGGCATTAGCCGAGGTCCGGACGCACGTTCCAGGATCAGTGGAGGTGGACTATGTAACAGCATCGGTGTTGTGATTTTCGCACTAGTGGTGGCGTCGACAGGGACTTGTTCTTTTTTGCAAGAAAGCGTTTGGACAGGGTGCTCAGGGCATATGTGAAAGTGATGCATGAGGCTGGAGTGGGACAACCGAGTGCCGAACTGACATCGGATCAGGTCAAGCACATGGCTACCTCTTATCAGCATATGGCGCCATCTGCGTAAGTAACCATGCACAGTCGGGTGGGGAGAGGAAGGGGAGGAGAGGAGGGCACGACTTGTACATATGTTTCTCTGGTCGGGAGGCAAAAGAAATGAGGAGCGGCAGGTAATACAAAGTCCAGGCAGGGCAGGGCAATCACAGGAGAGGATTGTAGCACATGTAAGAGTAGACAAGTCACACCCTATTTTTACAAGGGAAATTCAAGCTTTGTATGCACGCGTGTCCCCAAATCTCGTATTTCCTTTTTCCTTCTATTCTCTTGTCCTTTCCAACCACCACCAACACCCATCCTCGGGGCTTGTCCCTCCCCCCCTCCTCCGTCCCCCTCCCAAGCTGCATGTATCTCTCTGCTGTCACTTCCCTCAGACTTTACAGCCGGTCTCGTCTGAACTGTCGCCGTCCCCATTATGTTGCAGTACCCCATTCAGCTTCCCCCGCTTTCTCTTCCCAAAGACAATAGTGACTACTTTCCTGCTAATGACCCAAGAAACCGCATCCAGAAAGAACCGTTTGTCTCTCGTTTTCAGAACCTATCGTCCCCTTCTCCAACCGACTCGTCCCCCTCAACTCTCTCCATCAATCTCCCCCGACACCACCGCCAATCCTGGTCCGCAAAATCTTCCTCTGTTCATTCCATTCATTCTGCCACAATCGAGGACGTCCTCGCCTCCGGTGACGTTGTACACCAGCACGGCCTCTTTCTCGGCGAACCTATCCGTCTCGTCTCCGCTGCCGACTCTTATCTTGCCGTTGAGTTCGAGGTCGTCAGGCGTCTCGGCACAGGAAGTTATGCGGTTGTCTATCTTGTTCAAGAGGTCCTCTCTCGTCCCCCACCCTCCGAGGATGGCCATATGTCTCTCATGGGCCCCATGGAGCTCGACGGCCAGCTGCTTTCAAGACCAGAGACAGTCTACGGCCGCAAGTATGCCATAAAGTGTCTCTCAAAGGCCAATCTCGACGACGAAGCATTGGCCGCGCAAATGTCAGAGGTGGGTCCAATGTCCCGCACCAGTTGTCATGCATCTCATTCGCTCCCAGGTTACGATCCACCAGTCTCTGCATTCACACCCCGGCATCGTCACCCTCCACCGCACCCTTGAGACAGACTCGTACCTCCTTCTCATCCTAGAGTATGTACCTGGAGAGGACCTCTATTATTTTCTAGAACAGGCCCGGGATCACCATGCCCCAGACCCGTCTGACCCCGCGGACTCGACACCGCCCACGCCCAGCTTGCTATCTAACATGCACCCGTCTCAGTTGCTTTCCCGCACTCGTCTTCGTCTCGTCTCTTCCATGTTTTCACAAATGTGTGATGCCGTCGCCTCCTGCCACGACCAGCGTGTGTTTCACCGCGATATCAAGCCTGAAAACTTTATCGTCACAGATGGTTGGCTTACCGCCCCAGACGGCCGCCAGGAGCGCAAAGTCATCGTCAAGCTCTCCGACTTTGGCCTTTCCACAACAGACCTCGACTCTTCTGATATGGATTGTGGCAGTGCCCCCTACATGAGCTATGGTTTGTTCCCATCATTCATTCACTCTGTTCTGTTTTAAAAATACCCCCTTGTTAGAATGCAGGAACAACGTCGCACCCACTTATCGTCCCCGTGCTGCTGATGTCTGGTCGCTAGGCATTGTGCTCATCAACATGTTCGTTCCTTCTCTTGCTTCTTTCATGCTCCATCCAACTTCATCATGCCGTACAGGTTATACCACTTTAATCCATGGACAGACACAGCCCAGGGCACCTGCTCATCCTTCGACATCTACCGCCGGGACCCCATCAATTTTTTCATGTACCGGTTCACAGGCATGACACGTCCCGTGGCCGAATTCCTTGCCACAAGGGTATTTTGCCTCCTCGAGGACCCAGAAGACGATTCCCAGCGGATAACTGCGGCCGACTTCGGCGCATGGGCCAAACACCTTCCCAGTCTCCTCGGCACACAGCCCGGTTCGGCCATCCACCGCACCGTCTCCAGCAGTTCGGCTGGGCATCCCATCTCGGCCTCCACGCCTGTATCCCACAGACCCACATCACGCCACCCTTCTGTCAATGCTTCCATCATTCGTACACCAGCGCTTCCCTCGCGCTCCCTCTCCCGTGCCCCATCCCTGGGCCCTGCCTATGAGCGCGAGGAGCATTCCGAGCTCTCCATCGTGTATGATCAAGAGGAACAAGAGGAGGAGAACGCAGCGGTCATGCAATCCCGCTCGACGTCGACCAACAAGCGCCGCAAGCGTGGTACACGCAAGGGTCGGGGCGCTGCGGGTCAGGATGAGACGCTCGTAAATTTAGCAATTGCGTCTCAATCCCTCGCTAGGGAGATTAGCAAGGCCTCTAGAGCGTCATCTTCCCATAGGTCAGTGTCGACATCATATCGGCCTCCTGAACCCGTGTCGATGTATCCGCTGCCTATCGCTATGCTCACCAACCGCGATAGTGCCTCTCGTGCCCCTGTTCCTGCCGCCGCTCCTATTATGCCCCCGCCTGTGACAAAGAAACCCTCCAAGTGGAAACTGAGCTTTGGCAGGGCCAGCGCCGCCTCGCTTGCTTCCCCTGTCGATGATGGCCCCGTTGTGCCGCCCTTACACCCGCCCAACGGTGTCCCCCCGCACATGTCCGCTACTGCTAGCAATGTGACTAACCTTATCATGAGCCTTGGTCCCCCACCACCTGCACCCCTCCCCTCTGGCCCCAAGCTTGACGACACCTGGGGCCGTGGTCGTCGCACCCACGCCTCACCACCTGCCTCCAACGCGAGTACTGCCTCTCTCGGCCGTGTGCTGTCTGCGAGTCCGAACCCCACTGCTGAGCACTGGGCGCAGGGCGACCGGCGCGCGGTGTCGCCGAATAGTACGCGCAGCGGGCGCCCGCTGGCCTCAAGCGCCAGCTCGGTTGTGTCGGGCAACTGGCGCAGCTCAATGAGCACCACATCCAGTGCCGGGACATCGACTTCTGCATTCACGCGATACAGCAATTCAAGTACGCGCAGCATCTCCACCGTTGCCACGAGTGTATCGGCCACCAGCTGGAGAACGAACGGCAAGCCCTCATCGCCGCCAAGCCACCACCCCGCCCATCCCAACCTCCCAAGGAACATCAAGCGTGAGTGTACACGTTCTATCCAAAGTTGTCTATGTTCATGTAGGCTTGTAGTCATGAACGGTGTTCCATGGGAGCTCGATCAGCTGCCACGCGGCCAGCATCCGAACCCCGTCGGCGACATCTTCGGGTCCCCGCCCGTCCGTAAGCAGAGAACGCGGAAGCCCAAGGACCCAAAGCTCGGCACAATCACGGAGCGACCCCCGCCGCGCATGTCCGAGTTCCAGCGCCGCGATGCCTCGACAAGTACGACGGACCTCAGCGGGCGAGACGACGGTAGCAGCAGCAGCGAGAGCGGTGTAAAGAAAGTGCAGAAGGGCCAGATCAACACGTTGGCAAAGATGTTGTCCGCACTCCGCAGCGGGCGGTGAGGCGAGAGTCTAGATGGAACTGTGTTTGTTGTTGTCGGACCCTGGTTGATTTTGCATCCCCCCACCACTCCTTTTCGTACGTGCATGTCCGTACTCACCCCACCCCCTTCGTCATCCCACATCATCTCCATTGCGCGTACCCAGGTGTGGTATTCTTGTGTCGCGTTGTACTGGTAAAGTAGCGATCATGTCACGCGTGTGCAGGTTGCCCCCACGGCCAGCCCCTGCCTGCGGAATATCATCGCCGCGCTGTTACCCCCCCCCTTCCCCACCGCAATCGCAATGGGACTGTACACCTTTAGACAATACGCCTAATAACCCCTCACCCTCACAGGCGTAGGTAGTAGCATCACTCAACAATATGTTCAATCCTTGTGCTCTACTCATACAGATACATAGTCGTACCAGGTATTTATGTAATGACAAAAACAAACCAAAGAAATGATCACGCTGTTATATTTTATTCTGCTTCATTCTGTCGCGACTCTAGGGAGGGTAAACAAATAAGCAACAGACCCTACTACTCGCGTTTGCGCTTTTTGGGGCCTTCGAGCGTAGAGATGCGCGATTGCTGCAGCGCCGCAAACGCCATGTTCTGCTCAATCGTCGGTCGGCGTGCAGGTTCCTGGGGAGTGGGGGTCGCGGTGCTGGATGTCGCCGGGCTCGCGGCGGCAACGGCGGGGTCGACGGTAGTGGCAGATGTTGGGAGGGGTGGGGCGTCACGAGTCGAGGGGTTGCGCAGCACACCAACGGGAGAGGACGGCCGTGAGGCGCCGCTATCCATCTCGGTATCGCTGTCGGAGGAGACACTGCCGGAAGGGGACTCGGCGCCGATGATAGCAAAGCGGCCAGTACTGTTGGTCCGCACGAGATTGATGTAGTATTCTTGGAGGACATCACGGGTGCACTAACGGGGACAAGATTAAACCATGCGGAGAGAGACAGTGATGGGGGAGATGGAATTATTTTAGGCCAGGTGGGATTTGTGCATGTTATTGGATGGGTGTTTTGGGAAAGAGGAAATTCTGCTAACCATCAGACGCCAGTCGATCACCGAGAGGAACTCCCGCTCAAGGATATTGAGCTCGGTAACGGATATTCCGCCGACCTTGGCATAAAGGTTGTTGGTGCAAAATGTGTCGCAGAGACCTTTGCTGGAGACAGTGATTGATGCGATGATAAAGCGGTGACAGGTGAGGGATGAGAGTGTGAATAGTGGCATGCGGGCACAGATCTGATCGATATAGTGTAGTGCAATCAACAGGCAGGACTTCTACAGCTGCACAGATGAACCCTGGGAACCTGGTGTCCGCAAATGAGGTAGCACTCACCTCGACATTGGTAAATTTAACGATACGTTTCAGGTAGTCCAGGACACTGATGCTTGGGGCAGATCGAGAATGGAACCGCGTGAGACTCTCACTGAGGGACAGGTGAGAACAATCACACTGGGGAAAAAGCCTACCGACGGGGATAAGGGTATACGATCGTTATGTGCCATTAGCCGGTCCAGCATGTCGGCTTCATCGTATCAACACCATAATCAAGAATAGGAGGAGAGATGGGAGCATTTCGTACCAATGAGGTCGACAAGATGATCTATGTGCGTCTCCTCAAAAGCGGTCGGTAATTCGACCCTTCCTGAGGTCGAGGATTCCATAGATCCATGGCACGATGATGGCGAAGAGCTGATACCAGGATGCTGAGGAACACAGAGGAAGGTCGTTATCTCGGCGTAAGAGAATGTGGATGCCCCAGCCTAACATGTGCAAATACCAGTCTTCCACGGTACGAGCCTGGCAGCTGTATAGTACCAGTCGGCCTCTGAACCTTAATATCATCCGCTCAGTGGCGGGCCATAAACCTCCTGCGTATAGATAACACACCGCCCGCCTCTTCACATCATGGCCCCCAAACTCGTAAATATCTAGCATTGCGTCCGTCTCCCCTGTGTCACTCACGTTTCTTCAATCAGGACCCTAATGAAATCAAGATAATCTACCTGCGCGCCACAGGTGGTGAGGTTGGTGCTTCATCTGCGCTGGCTCCTAAAATCGGTCCCCTGGGTCTGGTACTTCCATCAACCTTGCCGTTTATTTTCATTTTTCTTATGCTGCGAAATAGTCACCAAAGAAGGTCGGAGAAGATATCGCAAAAGCGACCTCGGCATGGAAAGGGCTACGCGTGACCGTACAACTCACCATCCAGAACCGACAAGCCGCCGTCTCAGTGGTACCCTCTGCCTCTTCCCTTGTCATCCGCGCTCTCAAAGGCGAGTTTCGGATCTAAATTCACCGTGAAGTGCTGCTAATCTCGCATCGCGAACACAGAGCCCCCTCGTGACCGGAAAAAGGAGAAAAACATCAAGCATTCGGGTAATGTGACGTTGGACGAAATCATCGACATTGCACGGATAATGAAGACAAAATCGCTCGCCAAGGAGCTGTCGGGATGTGCGAAGGAAATTTTGGGCACGGCGCAGAGTGTTGGATGCACGGTGGATGGCCGGCCTCCTCACGATGTCATTGAGGGCATCGACTCGGGCGAGGTTGAGATCCCTGATGAGTAGACATTATCATTCTGCTTGTTTGTCTATCATCATATCCCGATTTCTCTGCCCCATTGCGAGTGTTGGAGAGATAGCCCCTCGGGACGAACCAAACCTGTATATCCATGGGATATGCAATTCGAAAACATGTATATATCCTGGCTGCTGGGATTTGTCTTGCATTATCTCACCCGCAATGCATCAAGTTATTCCCTCGCATCCAGTTGGAAGGCATTTGTTTTTCATATGTACCCATGAAGTCAACAGATTTAGAACACCAGCGTTAGGCTGTTTCATAATTCGTCTGAGTGTCAACATGATATCCACTTGACAATATCATGACCCCGGAATCTCCTACATATTCAAATCGACTGCTTGACAGGCATTACCATTCCCTCCAACCCCCTCGAGGGCCCCAAGTACCTGTGCCACCGTGACAGGTTGCTACACAACCCACACTAGTGGTGCTTATGGATATTTTTGTATTTCAAGTCACTATCTCCAGCAGTGCTTGACCGCCATGCCAACTTGTACACGATGTTCAAAATCACATAGTGGCCCTGCCGCATTCCTCCTGACGTGTTCCAAATGCTCAAAGCCCTGGCACCATCGTAAGCAACCGACCTTTTCTGGCAACGTTGTCATGCCCAATACTTATGAATAATGGTTTGGGGGGCAATCAGGCTGCCATATACCACCCGTGTCCGATGCTGAATTAATCACCCGTATAAAAGCGTCCAATTCCGGAGACATCCCGAATGGTGTATCGGGTTGGGCATGTCGCCGATGTATGAAGAACACTGAGCCTCAATCTCAGGTCTCCCAGCCCAAACCACCGGCACCAAAATCCTTGAGCACGCGGCGACGTGAGGAAGAAAAGCTAGCCCCACCTACTGCGCAAGTCTCCGGGCAAAATATCAATATCGGCGCGACTCTTCTGCCTGAACAAACTGCGCCTCATCCTGTGCGAGTGCCCGGAACCACTGAAAAGTTCCCCCCATCCAAAGAAACTTCAACGCGTCCTGCGCCCGTCTCCGACCCCATCCCCAGGCGACATGAGAAGGAAAAACTGACCGCAGTGACACCGACCCCATCCTATATTTCACAGGCTTCTAGACAAGATCGCGACGCGATTTTTCCACTCGAAACACCTGCGTCTCACCCTGGGTACGTTCAGAGGCTCGTTGATAGGAGAACTCCATCAAATAAAACGCCACCGCGCCTTGGCAGGCCTAGCACCCCTCTACGCCCTGGACCTGCCTCCAGTTCTGTCCCAGAAGTGATTATTCTATCTGACGATGACGAATCTAGATCGCGGCCGAAACACCCACTGTCGTCACAAAACCTCGTCGATTCTGGCGCTCACCCCGTGCCATATCCTCAGCAGGGTACCACAAAGTTCATCCCACCCCCTGGTGCTGAAGGCCTTACACCGCTTCCTGAACAACACCTCGCGCGCAAGGGCCATATTACTCCCACTGAAGATTCGGGAATCACAACCCAGTTACGAACAACAGCGATTCCTAGCCCAGATTGCAATGAAGCCTCCAGGCCTACTGGTGTCCACCGCAGCTTAAATTTCCAAACGACGCTACGTTCTGCATCGACACCGACACAGCCCACCTCTGAGGCTGATCACCCGCAGCCGCACCAGAAATCAAACTCGGACCATAATGCTACCGTTGTTCAAGCTCACAGCCTCCCGAACGCCCAGGGTATGTCCACAGCGGCTGATGATGACGATGGTGATGATGATCCACTCGAGTACGTCGACATCCCGCCCGCCTTACTCCAAAAGTATACTTCTAGGAAAGCCGTCCGCGCCGTAAGTCAAACAGCACTTCGAACGCCCGCTCCCACCAGTGCACCGCAATTTGAAACGCAAAGTAGTGCCGTCGGGCCCTCGTGGCTTTATCGGCGCCTATTGGAGCTGAATATCAATTCGCTGCCTGATGCTTCCGCGGGAGCGAAGCAGTCGACAAGCGTGAGGTCACGGAAAACTGTGGCGAGGAGACTGAAAGACGATCCGCTGATGCATGAGAATTTGTTTCAGTTCTCTGTGAGATCCTGGCTCCGAGAGAATCGATCGCAAATGAAACGCTGACGGAAACGCGAGGTTTGGTCGTGGTTTGATGTTTGGACGGCCTCAGCGGTTTGGCAAGCGGGATATATGAACTATACTGGATACACAAAATTACAAGCTTACCCCCGCCTACATACTAAACACGTTCATCGGGCATCGGGTCTCTATGATTCAAAAATCAAAATCTGAGTATTTATTTAAATATAATGTAAATACGGTCATATCACACAACTTAGCCACTTGGATGCTATTCTAAACTTCACTCCCAGAATAAAACCCATTAGAGAAAATTTGACCCACATTCGGAACTGGGACTCTCACCGAAAAGCCCGCTGAAAGCTCACTAAAATTAGAGGAAAATGGACGGCTATGCTCAGCGCTCCAGGCGGGTAGGCAGTATCGCAGGGCACTCTATCAACGACCAGGGCGTTAGTGAACCAGCACAGTACCCCCGACCCTTAGACCAAGAACCAATATTCCAAGTGCCACCTGACCGGTGCCTCCCAGACGAGATATTCACAAATGGTAATGCAATCAGCAGGACACGACCCACAAGTACATCCTGAAAGATGTCGAGGAAATCATATAAATTATGGGTAGGTCATTTTAATAGAAATACCTCATTGTTCGTAATAAGATTAGAGTGTAGATAACACTGAGTCCTCGTGGTGGGAACGGGGGATCTTAGTTGCTATTGTCGAGGGGGGGAGGTCACTCCAGCTTGGTAGAATTTCTGCTCATTAGCTCGTCGGTGATCGGTGTTGGGAAGGATGTGAGGGGCTCCCTAATAGTAGACAGCTTGTCAGCACATTGCGCACAGTAAGAATCGCGTTCTCACTCTCGAATATCCCAGACATCTTCACTGCTCTTAGCTAGTCTCCGGTTGGCCCACCATTCCGCCCGGCGACGTATCCATGCCTCGCGTCTTTCTTCTTCGTGCATAGACTTGAGACTCATACAGAATTTGAATTCCTCCATTTTCGGAGAGCATTCCGGCCGTTCACCATATCGGTACAGTGATTTTATTTGCGAACGAATCACTGATGCAAATGAATGGAAGCTCCAAGATTTTTTTTGTTTTCGCAAAGCCCCTCACCATTGCATGATAGGTAATCGTCAAATAACCGGATGCATCCCGGAATATCGTTGGGAGTTGGATGAAGACGACGGAGATATTCCTCCTCTTGACGAATAGCAGTCTTGAAATCGAGCTTGGACATGACTGTCAAAGTGTGAGAAACGGGATGCAACCAAATATCAATCTCGTGGCCCTGGTGTCATTGATGCGGGTAACTGCAACTGAATATACCGTGAAAGTGGACATGCTCAGTGTTCAATTCCCAACATATTGATCGCTTCCTAGTCGCCAAAAACCATGAGCTCTGTCTTCCGGCACCAGCCCTTCAAAGGGTTATACTTGACCTATCAGCTTTTCAGCACTCTGTTCATTCGCATCCCACTCTGGATTCTCTTTTCGATCCCAAGGTAAGATCCTGCGTTGAAGTGCCAACTATGAACAGGTTACTCAATGATTCTAGGTCATGGCGCCCCCGGAAAACATGGTCCATGAAACGGGTGCTATGGGTGAACATAGTTCGCCATCTCCTGGCTCTACCCAATCGGTGAGTGGGCTCGCACTACTCGTCCTAGTATGTGTTCCTCACATATGATTTCTGCGCAGCACTGGCCCCATTGCGACCACACCAAATCACTTGGCGATTACCCCTGGAGTCGACGTCAATGGTGTTTGGGTAGACCCTGTTCCCGAACTCATTACAGCCGAGTTGAAAACATGGGCGTTGGTTGCATCCGTGTCCTCGATCCGCATTCCTGGTTATTGGACCCACAAGAAAGGCACACCTAATGATGTGTTCACACCCGCAAAACCAGGAGAGAAAGTCATCTATGCATTGCATGGCGGGGCGTATATTCGCTTGTCAGGACACCCCACAGACCCCACCGCAGCCATACCCCGCGGCCTTCTTAAACACGTCGAATCAGTCCACCGCATTTTCTCTATCGAATACCGCTTATCCTCGTCGAAGCCCTATCCAGTGGCAAATCCCTTCCCTGCCGCCTTACTTGATGCCCTCGCAGGATACAATTATCTCGTCAACGGCATGGGATTTTCCCCATCCAACATTATCATCAATGGTGACTCGGCCGGTGCCAACCTTGGCCATGCCCTCACTCGATACCTTGTCGAGAACGCAGGAGCCTCCGGTTTACCCGCGCCCCCAGGCGCTTTAATCCTACTTTCGCCTTGGTGTGACCTCGGGATTCCGCCTTACATTCGGGGCTCATCTATGGTAAAAAACCTAGCCTCTGACTACATCAGCAGCCCTTTCAATGGGGGCTTTGACTATGCGGCCGACGCTTTCTTGGGGCCGCATGGCATGGGTGCGGCCAATCATAACAGATATATATCTCCCGCCTCCTTGCATCCTGGCATGGCGATAAATTTCAAGGACTTCCCTCGCACATTCATAGTTGCAGGAGGTGCCGAAATTCTCCTCGATCAGATGAAGGTCCTGAGAGACCGCATGGTCAAAGATCTTGGTGAAGGGAATGGAGTGAAGGAAGGCGATGGGAAGCTGAGGTATTATGAGGCTCCTGATAGCGTCCATGACTACCTCGTTTTTACGTGGCACGAACCTGAGCGAACCACCACACTCAAGGAGATCGCAGAATGGATATCGCTCGCTTAATTTATTTGGTGAGCTTTCGGTATCGTTGTTGTCATCATACCATCCAATACACAGTACTTTCCTTATGGGAGCAGTCAACTTTCAAAAGTGAGCGCTAATTGCCTCCGGCCCAGCTAATATGTGAATAGGAAAAAACTCTTGAGTAAATCCGACGTCGTCCTGGTGCTTCATATCCCAGTCTTGTCAACGACCCTGGGTCGGAAATAGTACTTGTATCAGTTCCTGTTTGCTTGCTGTTACCTTCAATGCGGGCATCCTGATCTGGAATCAATACCCCCACCCGGCTCACGACGTGATAATCGCCATTCACCGGCGAATGGCAGCGGTCACTAACACGCCGGCAACAGTCTCTGCTGACAGATGTCGATCAAGACCGTCAGAATGTCATCGGGCTGATATGTTCCGACACATTTGAAGTAATCATGTATTCCTGGTTGCTTAAAATCCCTATTCCTATCTTCCTGTCCCCTCACCTATACAATGAAGTGGAATGCAGTGCCCGCCAATCACCTAATTTTGGCCCATGCAAGGGGTATGAAATCGTTTGCGGATTTGCCAGATTTTCTAATGACCTTGCCCAGTCACTCACAGCCCACCTTCAGCAATATGCGTTAATGCCCACTCAGTTATATTTCTGATATGGTATACTTCCTAGCCACCCCATTGCTTTTACCAGAGGTGTTAGGGTCGGCTGCCCGATCACCAAGGCGGAAATCATAGTTCTAGCCGTTGTCTGTCGTACGTCAAATGACCACAACCCCTACCATCGATACTCATCTATCGCACGTATAGCTGTGGCGGCACTTGTTTTCATCCTTACGATCCTCTGGATCACTCGCGACTCACGGGCCACCTTCTGGTCATGTCGAAGGGAAAAGGTTGAGCAGTGATTGTACTTTCTCTTTTCCATGCTGCGGACAGCCATTATATTCGGTCAATGTACATATGTTCATACCCGTACATGCGCAGGGCTTCTAGAGTAGACGATAAGATGAAACTTGAGGCTCCTGCCCGCCCTCGATGTGCTAAACATACCCACCAACTTTGAGATGACAAGTTTCGAGTAAACTCGCTAACAAATGGTATTAATCGTCATGCCCTTGGTGGTGTCTTGATGCCAGCCTGAGTGTATCTTCAAATCTCTGTATCTTGTTCATAGATAAACACAATGTCCGCCGGCTTTGATCACCAAAATACGCGTGACCCGAATCTGACATCACATTGAACGCGTCGCGTGAACTCGTGCAAACTACCAACTACTGTCTACACACATCTCCAATCCCTCCGTTATGGTATGGCACACATTCTCCACATCTTATTCAAGAGATTAATTTTCTGCACAGTCAAACCACACGCCCAGAGGCGCAAAACGTCAACGATCGACATCGCCCTTGGGTTCTTCACCTCCTGGGCCTGCCGCGGCGCGACCAACTCCGGCTCGTCGTGTTTCTCAATCATCTCTCCCACCATCTTCACCCATCCTCTTTTCGGATACGGATGACACCCTCGATGAACGTGACGGTATTCCTGATTTAGATGATGAAGGCGAGGAGGAAGAAGGCGAGGATTTGTTTGCACAGAATCTCGAGGAGTACGAAACCCCCTGTTGCATCCTAAAATGCTTCTTGACCTATATTTGACAGAGACTACGCACCCAATGAATTCCTAGACCATTACTCGGATGTTGATATCAATGATGATGAAGACGTTGAAGAGATCTCAGCAGCCGCTCGTCGTGCTGCCGAGATGAAGATGGCCCGACGAGATCGGCTGGAAAAGAGTGGAAAACGAGGTGCACGCGCAGCTCGTCGTAGCCGGGCACCTGCTTTCCTAGGCAGTGACGATATGGACGATGATAATGACATGGACGACGACTTGGGCGTTTCTCGAATGAAAAGGCGGACTCGAAGGCAATATGATGAGCGGCGCGATATTGATGACCTTGAGGGGATTGAAGATGTGTGTAATGTCAAGCCATTACGATATATTTCTTAACCCTTTCAATAGGAACTTCCACTTGAACAATTGAGCGACATCAAAGCCAAGTCGATTGTTGAATGGATCGCAAATGACCGCGTTCGGCGTTCTATTATCAGGCATTTCCGACAATTCTTGATGACTTATGTCGACGAGCACGGTGCCTCTGTCTACGGCCAACGGATTCGGAATTTGGGAGAAAGTACGAATCTTTGTCTAATCACTAGTCCTCATAATGACCCCCAATAGCTAACTCGGAGTCTCTCGAGGTCTCGTATCTCCACCTGGCCCTCTCCAAACCCATATTGGCTTATTTCCTGACCAACTCGCCCACTGCCATGCTTGAAATATTTGACGATGTAGCGCTCAACGCTATCTTGGTCTATTTTCCATCGTATAAACGCATCCATTCTGAGATCCATGTCCGCATCTCTGACCTGCCCTTGAGTTCCTCACTACGAGACCTTCGACGGGCCAATCTAAACAACCTCGTCCGCGTTTCGGGAGTAGTCACCCGCCGGAGTGGAGTCTTCCCTCAACTAAAATATGTCAAATTCAATTGTCGTAAATGCCCCGCCATTTTGGGTCCCTTCTACCAAGATGCGACGCGAGAAGTCAGGATCAGTTTCTGCCCCCATTGTGAGAGCAAAGGTCCCTTTACGGTAAACTCTGAGCAGGTGCGGACACCAGTTGCAATTGAACGAGGTTTTTCTTATAACCAGTTTAGACAGTATATCGGAACTATCAAAAAATGACTCTCCAAGAGTCACCTGGCTCCGTGCCTGCTGGTCGTTTGCCAAGACATCGAGAAGTAATCCTACTTTGGGACCTTATTGATAGTGCCAAGCCGGGTGAAGAAGTGGTATGTCAAAATCTTCTACGTCTGGAATATCAGTTGACGATTACCCAGGAAATCACCGGCATATACCGCAACAACTTTGACGCATCACTGAATTCCAAGAACGGCTTTCCCGTGTTTTCCACCGTCATCGAGGGGAATCACGTTAATAAGAAGGAAGACTTGTTCGCCGCGTTCCGGCTCACAGAAGAGGATGTGAAAGAGATGAGGGCCCTGGCACGAGATGAGCGCATCCGCAAACGAATTATCAAATCCATTGCGCCATCCATCTACGGACACGAAGGTATCAAAACCGCTATCGCTCTGTCCTTGTTTGGTGGAGTTTCCAAGGACATCAACCACAAGCACCGCATTCGTGGTGATATCAACGTGTTGCTTCTCGGTGACCCCGGAACTGCCAAGTCGCAATTCCTGAAGTATGTTGAGAAGACTGCACATCGTTCCGTGTTTGCAACAGGCCAGGGCGCGTCTGCTGTAGGTCTGACTGCAAGTGTTCGTAAAGACCCTGTCACCCGCGAATGGACACTTGAAGGGGGTGCGTTGGTGCTCGCGGACAAGGGTACCTGCCTAATCGACGAGTTCGACAAAATGAATGACGCGGATCGGACTTCCATCCATGAGGCAATGGAGCAGCAGTCTATCTCCATTTCAAAAGCTGGTATAGTCACGACCCTACAGGCTCGTTGTGCTATCATCGCCGCAGCCAATCCCATTCGAGGTCGCTATAATCCTACTATCCCATTCCAGCAGAATGTGGAACTGACGGAACCAATTTTGTCGCGGTTTGACGTATTATGTGTGGTGAAAGACACGGTGGATCCTGTTATGGATGAACTGTTGGCTAGGTTCGTGGTGGGAAGTCATCTGAGAAGTCATCCCAAATTTGACAAGGAGACGGATGAGATGGATGTTGGGACATCACTTGACGCTGATGTAGGATTCTCTTCATTCGCTCTTCATATGTGGCTAACAACGTTTTGGCAGATCATCCCCCAGGATGTCCTTCGAAAGTATATCATGTATGCGCGAGAGCGGATTCGGCCAAAACTATTCGACCTAGATCAGGAGAAACTTTCGAGACTATTCGCCGATCTCCGTCGGGAATCGATGGCCACTGGTTCATACCCAATTACTGTCCGTCACCTGGAAAGCATGATTCGTATGGCTGAGGCCAGTGCGAAAATGGCCTTGCGCGAATATGTACGGGCGGATGATATCGATCTTGCAATCGAAGTCGCGGTAGGCAGCTTCGTGAGCGCACAGAAGATGAGTATCAAGAAGACCTTGCAACGAGTAAGTGATATTGTTTGATAGATGAAACTGAACTAATGCCCTGATGCCTGTAGGGATTCAGGAAGTACCTCACACAATCGAAGGACCATGAAGAGCTGTTGGCATTTCTTCTTGGCGGTCTCGTTAAAGACAAGGCCAGGTATCACCAGCTACAAAGGCACGAGCAACCAGAGCTTGTCGCTGTCAAGGTATCCGAGCTTGAGGAACGAGTAAGCATACCACCACCCAGTACCTTCGAAAACGCTCTAACACACAGCTAGGCGAAGGACCATGATATATTTGATATCACACCTTTCTTGCGCTCAAAGTTATTCTCGACAAACGGCTACACGATTAATCATAGTGTTATTGAGAAGAGGTTCCGAGTCGATTGAGACCTGGTGTCTTATGTTTTGTGCTGCGAGTGAGTGCTGCTGGTATTTTTGATTTTTTCAAATATCGATTTAAATGTATGGAGTGGTGGGTGTTAAGTTTCCTGTGATGTATAAGAAATAGTCTATATGATTAAATATGTCTATGACGGCACCCGGGCAAGAAGCTTATACAGCTCATGCGGTAGGAGATGGTGATTCCGCAGCAGAAGGCGGTTTTTGTTGTGTTCTTGGCTTCGCCTTCAATGGTTTGCTTGGTTGTTCAGTGCTGGTATCGATAGACTCGACCGCAGAGGTTGTAACGGACGCATCCGACTCCTGCTGTATGACACCTTCCGCGGTAGCAGGTGCCACTTCTTCATCCTCGTCATCATCCATTATTTCTGGTTGGGATTGAGAATTATATCATACATTGACTAATAAACGCACCATCAGCATATATCTCTGGGTGTGCTCTAAAGCAATCCTGCATTGCTTTGAATTTCTCTACGCAATTAATTCCCTTGGGCTCGTCCTCCGAATATACAAAGCATGAAAATGCCTCTCGGAATTCTGGCCCACAGGGTCCGTGCGCCATTCCACCGAGACAAGGGCAATCCCAGTTAATTTCCCCCGTCACAGGATCATATGCGCCGCCCCCGGAACCACTTTCCTCCGCGCCGCCCTCGCCTCCTGATTCCGCGTTGGTACTAGTTGCTGATGCCAGTGTGGGTCCGTCCCCAGGAGGCTGCAAGCTATCCGAGGTACTCAGAGATGCGTCCGGACTATCCAATTCCACTTGATCCGAGGGCTCATCAGGTGGGGAATGTGTTCTTGCGGGCACCGAGGAAGTAACGGTGGTTGTTTTGGGATTGGCAATTGGTCGAGCTGGAATTATATGTGAGTAAATGGAGGGGGCGATAAATGGTGGACCCACAATTCGTGTCACTGTCAAGGGCTATCCTATGGCGCTCTGAGGTCAAATGCCATGTCAAGTATGAGGCAGCCACCACGGACGCGCCAAGCGTGAAACCGAAACGATTGAAATTAGACGAAACATTGTGTCGAGGCGGCGCAGTGTGTAAGCACCTCCTGAACGAAAGACGCGTTAGACGAGTGAGCATATTTGGAAAAAGTACAAGAAAAAGGATGATGATGAATGAGGTGGCCGATGTCCAAATTTTCGTGCGCGGCGATGACAAATGCCGGCACCTTCCCGATCACACAAGACATCACAACCTATGAGGCTATCTTATACTAATGAGTACACGAAAATCTTTGTGATAAATGTTTCTGATTTATTGACTCCATCCAACCTTGATCTCCCACACCTACATAGCTCCTCGAGCCTCTCCGACTTCGACGGCCAAGATGCTGAGCGCCCCACAACAACGCATTTTGGTTGGGATAAATAACGCCTGCGGCGAGTTAAGTTAATCAAACAAATCTCAAATAACGCTACCGGGCCTGATGGTTGAAAAATTAGCATTTGGTCGACCTTGGGGGTAGGCTGGGAGCACACGTACGTGTTTGCAAGCGCTCGTCTCTCGGGCCATCGAGTCGTTTAAGCACCTAGCAACGATCCCAACCCCTTCCTCGATTGCTACTTTGTCCTCCTCCCCCACTCGACCCATCAACCTTCGGAATCTGTCCGGGTGCCACCGGAGTTGGGCGCCCCGTATTCTGTCCTTCCTTGACTGGCTCTTGGAATGCGCAGGAGAAAACAAGAAAAGTACAATTCTCTCGGGCGTAATCTCGGCGACATTAGCTGGTGGCGACATCAGCGGCCAGGGAATATCAGAGAATTTGAGGGGATTTGTGCTTGTCGCGAGAGCGGACCATTGTGTCTCGTAGCGATTCCAAGCATCGAGGAGGGCCTTATCGCCCTTTGCCATTGATCTCTGGCGTTTCTCGCGCTCTTGGAGCTCGGCGTAGGCCCTGAACTTCTCCTCAGCGATCCTCCTCCGCTCAACCTCACGTCTACGCCGGATGCGAGCTTCGATCCTCCTCATCTCCTCCTGAACTAGCCGCGCTTTCTCCCTCTCCTTTTCCGCGGCCATGCGTCTCACGGCCTCCTCGTGCCTCATCCACCCCTCCGCTTCTATCTCATAAGCATACATCATGCTCTCCCACGCACCCCGACCAGACCCGTCATCCCGAACAGACTGCATGCCTGCATCGGTGGCCAGGAATATCTGTTGCTCGAGCACCCATTGTTCGGTGGGGCCGTTATGTTTGTCATGCTTGACAACATCCTGTTCGACGACCCATTCGTATGTATGTGCCATGTGCTGCCAAGGCCCAGTGGTTGTCCGGTCGCAATATGTGGGGTAGGTCGATGAGGGCTTCAACCCCGAGCCCTGGCGTGGAACATCCGTCTGGGAGCGCATGAGGTTGCGAGGGCGCTTGTAGTAAGTATGAGATGGAATAGACATTATGCGTGCGTCGCGAGTAAACCGAGCTCTGCTAGGATATGCGATTCAATGTTCTCTCCAGGAGAGTCAGTTAGATGTGGGTAGTTTTTCCGCTTCATCTCAATATATGCGAGATAGGCAGTGCAAACGCGTTGCAGGCGTGATAACCATGCTATAGTCTCGTTGAGCGTCTGATAAATCCGACTTTGGCCACAAATACGTTTTAGGCGGCCTCGTTGTCACCATGTGTATGGGTTGATGGATCCAATGCTCGACATTCACCGAGTGGTCAACCCACATGTGAGGGATCCTAAACACGTTGAGCGGTTCATTTGATAAAGCAAGAAGCATATGTGATATGGGCAGGCTGATGAGGTAGGTATGTGTGATATGTGCGATATATGATACACGAGTACAAGACGGCCGGTGATCCGGAATGACTGGCCCACTAATCCGTTTATTAGATTATATATGTTCCACCAACTTACGAATAAAGGAAAATAGAAAAATGCGCAATGCCGCTAGGTTGAACCGAAACCAGAGTCGCTGACAGACTCTTCCTTTATTGGAGAAGCCTCGAGGCGCACGGAGTCTATTTCGGTAAATTGTTAAAACACGGTCAGGGGCCGCAAGATTAGGACAAGCTCACTAAAGTAGAAGTGGGCTTGTGCTTCACGCGCGGTCAATCGTTCATGGTGATCATACTTGAGCAGCCTCTCAAGCAAATCGACTGCATCGGCGGAGACAAGCGCCTGGCTATCCGACGCAATAAACCGGTGCCAATGGATTTTTGGGTAGCTGTGTTATAGTCCGCAAGTGATCAGCACACGTCAAATGATCGTGACAGGCGGTAACTTTACTCAATGAGTAATGGCTTCAGGTTTGTCTCGTAATGTATCCCATGTCTTTTCAAGTACCAGTCGAACTGTTCTGTCCCCAAGGTTTTGAGTATACGTAGAAGCTGGTCGTTATTATTCACTCCTCGAAAGAAATGTTCTTTCCGAAAAATCTATTCCGGACGCAGGTTGGTCAACTGAGTGTCATGAATCAAGGCCCTGCAGACTTACCATTGATGCGAACATGCACCCAACGCTCCATATATCCAAACTGTAGTCATATCGCTTATAGCCAACCAACAGCTCCGGCGCTTTGTAATAGCGGGACCCCACGCGTACAGGATACTCCGTTCCCAAGTGATAAAACTCCGCAAGGCCCCAGTCAATTATTCTCAGCTGTCCGCTGGTCAGCGTGTCTCCCGCCATGCGCCGGCTCAGGCCATACCTTTCGATGACGGTGGTCAATCATAACATTCCCCGGTTTGATGTCACGATGCATGATGCCCCGTGAATGGACAAAATCAAGCCCCTGCGATGGTTAGCAATGAAATAAATGGTGCGGGAGGAGGTGGCCTATACCTTGAGCAGTTGGAACATATAGTGCTTGATGTCAAGCTCGGAGAAAATTACAACCAATTGCTCCCAATCACAACTGTCGACATATTCAAGCACTAGACTGTGATGCCTACATGACGCTGGAAAAGTTGTGAGAATTGGCATAGCAGCGCGCTTAAGCCGACACGCACCATCACGCACGATGTCCAGGAGCTCAACAACATTGGGGCCACCCCCAAGATTGCGAAGGACTTTTATCTCCCGCTTTATCTTTTTGGCCGCAATTGGTTTGAGCACTTTGATGGTGCATTTTTCATTGTTCACAACGTCGACGGCGCTGAAGACCTGTTGCTTTGAGTGGCTGCGCCCAGCATAGTAGTCCCACAATGAACCAACCTCGGAATATTTGCCTCCCCCAAGTCGGCGAATAATTTCGTACCGTTCAGGTTGGCTCCATTCAATCTGGAAATCGTCTGGGGAGTGATACTGGTCAGCGAAGGTCAACGACCTAAATTTTAGCATACCGTAATCATACCAAGACTGTCCAAATGTGTAGTTGATATTGGTGTAAACGCGGGCCATGGGAGTGTCAAGCTCGTGCTGGTTGGCAGGTGGTACTAGCAATATTTCTCACAAGGCAGCGATTCCTGTGTCTCGACTAGCGCAGCTGATGCATTTGAGGATGCGGACGAGTGTGACCACATTTTCAATGGCAAAATACAGATTGTTCCGGAAATTGCCTAGTATTGCATCAGTATATCTGATTTGATACCTATGTCAACAGGCACGCAAGCAGAAATTGATCTTGTGCCTTCTCAACGCTTGTGATCAAGATGACCCTGCCGGCGATAAATCCAAACTTGATTGTTTGCGACTCCTCGAACACATGCATGCTTGCATTTGTGCAGTATGGTGCATCAACTGATGACCAGCTGTGCCCCGAAGAAACGTGCACAAATGGGACTATATCACGAATGAGTGATTAAGATAATCTTCGCTTTATGAAAAGCGGCCGCCTTGAGAGACTAAACCCAATGTAGCTGCCTTGAATATGACGTTAAGCGGCATTTCTTTTGAAATTTCTCATGGTACCTGCAATGGGGTGGTAGGACGAACACATTCCAGTTTACGACCAGGTGTTCCAGATTGGCAGTAACAATCAAATTCTATGGTGATCGCTAATCTTAGTGGACTGGGTGGGTGTTTGTCCTTGTAAGGAGCAGAGGCTTATAACCGTATGAATATATTGAACAAAAAGGCCGGAATTAAGCAAAGTAAGTGGTCCGCGATAGATATGCACCAATTCCTAAAAGAACAAGATTGAAAGCAGAAGAGACCAGATAGCATACGAGGGACACATCTGAGAAAATTGTCTTAATATTATACAAAGCAGATGCCTGGGGCACTTACGGATGATCGAGACCCAGCAAAGCAGTTGGGTCTGGCCGGGACTATGACCTCACATCGTGTCCGGGAGCGCCAACCTGGAGGAAGGAGAGGACAAGGGCGATAGAGCTGTTCTGTTGGCACTGTAATTCCAAGTCTCGGCCTGACCAGAGTGGCCCCTCAGCACGTGCCATGTCTTGGCCAGCTGGACTTCCGTCATCATATGAAATTCTCAAATCTTGGGAGGCATGGTTGATATCCATTTCGTTTCGTCCTGCTCCATGGCGATGGTAAACTTTGCTGCGGGATTTTGAGCGAGCATGAGAAGGGAATTGGAAACCGTTGTTCGCCGTTGGCCTCGACTCGGAGAAGGAGAATGACGGGTTGCCATTCCGGTGGTGCGAGGAACCGTTCAGTCGATGGAGGGCCTTGTGGATTGCGGAAGCCGGCGCAACCGAAGATGATTGTTTGCCAATGAGGGTTTCCTGCAAAATTTTGAAGGCGATCCCTTGAGCTGCGCGAGAGAATTTGGATGCCGCTGGTGATGACCCCATGGAATTTGATATATGCGCATTCGCTTGTTCAATGCGTTGCGTAAGGGATACCACCCACTGATGTCGGATGAGTGGATCATCAACACTGAACATATATCGGCGTTTCATCCCATCCTGGTTCAAAAATGCAATTTGGAAAGTGTTTCGCATAAATGCACGCTCGACGATCAGCCCAGTGCTCAATGGCAGCCCTGAGTAGCTCAGGGCGTTTGGACCATAGCGACACATAATCATAGTCTTTGGCCCCAGAGATGTGCCCATGACACGGAAGGATGCTTCTGCTGATTTGACAAAATTCAGGGTAGGTGGGTCAAAAACCAGATCTTGGCCGTAGAGCTGTATTGTCAATTGCGGATCCGCTTGGGGGATGCGGAAAATGATAGGCTCAGATTGAATTTTGTATGTCAATCGCGCCGGGAGCGAACGCTTGATCTGGATGGGGATATCGGGGGCTGTGGCCGATGATTCTCGGGCTTGGGATAGTCGCTCTTGACGAATCGATGCGTATACATCGTCCAAGAGCTCATCTGATACAAGGTTCCGCACGTCGTATCTTCTAAACGCCTCTAAGAAGTCTCTGCTCGTGACATCGCGTTTTGGGTAACCAGTGTGACCTGGGACGTCGGCAATCCCATCATGAAGAAGTTCGTTGAGTTGAACAAGAGCTCGCACAAGACGGATAGCCAAATCTTTATCGTAGGTTACAACTCCCGCATTAGCTTCATACCAACGACTAGCAAAAGCATCGAGTAGATGGTCGAGTGGATTCGATGTATATGAGGATCTTGGAGGAAGGTGGACGGAGTAGAGGAAGACTCGCAGGGCCCTGTCCACCCGTAAGCCTAGGAACCCAAAGTTATCGAGATACGCTTTCAACGCGAATTTGGAAGTACGCCTCGAGAGGTATTCGCCCAGTCGGCTTCGATCCAGATCCAAAGTTTTAAACAGAAGCTGCCCCAGTATAGCGGGGTCATCTGGCATCCCAGTCTTTGAGAATAATGATGAAATAGCATGATCGGGATCCTTCGTGAATTGATGCACGAATGATCTAATCACGGGGTTGCGTGGGGCTGTCGCATAACTGGATGTCTTCGGTTGTGTATCCGTACGGTCAGGGTTTAACCGGAGTTGGTGAAGCAAGACGACACTTTTCACAACGAACTTCCGGTCAAGTGGATTGGGCTTGCTGTATGCATCCATGAGGCTATCTTGTTCCTGAATGACTGGTTTGGCGATAACAAGGATGTCATTGAAAAGGAAGAGGAAGCGGTCCTTGACAGTATTTGGGTTGACCACTTGAAGCACAGGGGATGATAGCATCAGTTTCCGAGCGGGGTCGTCTACCGCTGATGCCCACATGGGACTACGCGAGCCCCTCGCAAGGTTTTCATCCAGGCGCTCGAGCACGAAGGATCCCTGAGCTCCGATATTACCGAGTGATAATTGTGATGAGCTTGTCGAGGATGATGCTGATGTGGAGTGATTCGGATAGTCGCTCAATGATGAGGAAGGATCGGGGGTCGATGATAATGGATCGGGGGGCGAAGGTAAAGACGGGGGGTCGAATTGAAGGTCCGAGAGGTCTCCATCACGATAGTCGGGGGCCGGTAAGACCTTCTTGGCCTTAGGCGTCTTTTCGGTGTCAGTGTGCTCAGTCCGTGGATGACCATTAGGCGAGATGACCTTTCGGGGGGAATCTTTGGATTCAGGGCTCGATCCCTGTTTCCCGAGTAGTGTATCACCACTAGCGCTGGTGGGCGTGCTTCCAATATCTTCCCAATCGGTGCCCAAATCATTATCCTTTCCTCGAAATAGGTCAGAGAGTTTTGAGTTGGGGGAGGCTCTGACTTCCGGCGCCGGCGGGGAGGAGGGAGAAGAAGAGAAAATCTTCTTGTTATTGAGCCATTGCTTCACGCCAGGGAGGGTCATAGGAAGTTTCAAATTCGGCAGCCCGGTATTTGGTGTTGGTGACTGAGGAGATATATTGAAATAATCCGGCTGAGCGGGAGATGATGGACTTGCAGGAAGGGTAGGTGAGCTCGCATTGATGTATTTCATGTACAATCGCGTGTCAGAATTCTGGGTTGACAGTTTGCGATCCCTCGCCATTTCCGGCGTATGCGCTGGGGTGTTACTGAACGAGCTTGCAGAGTGAGGAGGTTGGTCTTCTTCATTACTACTATGTAGTATTGTAACGTCAGGAGATGAGGCAGAAGCATTCGGGATACCCTTCGCCCGATTCCGCTGTTCCTCCAGTTTTTTCATACCTGGGAATGGGAAGAGTTTCGCATTCTGATACTTCGATAGATCGGCCGAAGATGCTGGTGGGATCGGTGA
>QGOG01001815.1:0-33015 GCA_003313185.1 Collybia sp. MG36
ACCGTCTTGACGGTTCCACCTGAACTATCAGCAATGATGAAAACTCGAAGGAAGAGCAAAGCAGCGGCCGCGGCTGCAGTAGAGGATGCAGACCATGAAGCAGGGGGTCACATCGGCCTTGTCCTCAACGTTAATATCCCAGAGGATATCGACACCGACATCTTATCTGGCCTCCTCCCCGATGCAAATTTCACCTCACCTACCCCGGAGGTTATTCTCGCTCTGTATCAGTTAATTCTCGGACAGGCCGCGGACCTTGACGCCAGCCAGCGCGACCTCGATGAGGCACGCGCTGAGGCCGAGAAAAAGGATGTCGAGCTTGACCAGGCATTGCAGGACCGAGAAACGCTTGAGAAGGAGGCGGAAGCATCATTGGAGGCTGTTCAGGAGGATCTCAAGCAGGTCAAACAGGAGCGCGACCAACTACGTGAGTCATCAGTGGCCATGACCATACTCAGTTAATAATGTTATGGTGCAGTTGCCTCAAATACGGCCCTGCAAACCCAATTACAAGAACTGAGAAACTCCCAATCTTCATCCTCTCTGGAAACTGATACATTAAAGCATCGCGTGGAAGACACAGAACGTGAAAAACGCGACCTGCTCGGTGTGGTTAGTCGCCTGAAGCAGGATGCCTCCCAGCGAGAAGGTATGCCTTCGCCTTCGCATCTTTTGCCCTGCTAACCATCCACAGAGGAGATCCAGACACTCCGAACCAATCTCAAAGAGGCACGACAGGAACACCAAACATTGGAGGCTCAAGTTCGGGAGCTTCGCTCAATTGAAACCTCTACTAAGGTTGGTATAGTCTCTGTTTATTGCCATTGCATTTAATGTATCTAACAGTTCAAAATCGACTCTCTCGCCCAACAACTGCAACTCTCCCAAACCGAAGCCGAGCGTACCAACGAGGAACTCAATGCCAAGACTGAAGAGTTCGCAAAACATCGTCGGGCTAAGCACACTGAACTCGCAACACTCCAGGCCACGCATGATTCGTTGTCGCAGGCCCATACCTCAATGCAAGCAACTTTGAAATCCCTCCAATCCGCCCAGACATCTCAATCCCATCAACTCACACAAGCCCTAGCGCGTGTGCAAGACCTTACAGGCCAATTGGCTGAACAGGAAGCAACATATGCTAACGAAGCGAGTGGTTTGAGGAGGCTGGTGAGCATGATGGAAGAGCGGGAGAAGCAGGCGAAAGAGATAGTGGAGGGCATTGAACGTGAGTGGGCCAGCGTTGGTGAACGGTCCGAGCGGCGGGAGGCGACGCTCCGGGATGAGGTCGAACGAGAACGGAAGGCCCGTGAAAGCGCAGAGCAGCGAGTGGATCAATTGGAGAGCGTCTTGGAGCGGATGGGGAGGGGCGAGCTACCAACGCCTGCACGAGGGGTGCCTGGCACACCTGTGCGCACGCCAGGAATGCCTGGAGATATCATGGCCGACGGTATGATGGGCCTGAGTCCCACTGTCGCAATGGCGAGTCGATCCCAGAGGGGCGGGAAGACATTCACAGAAGTCTATGCGGATTACGTGCGATTGCAAGACGAATACGCGAAGAAATCGGCTGAGTATGATCATATGGATAGGACCTTGAATGCTGTCCTAGCGCAGATCGAAGAACGGGTCCGTTGACAGATGCCTTTGTCTTCTATCATATTCACACCACCCATCCTAGGCTCCCATCCTCACGCAACAACGAAAGGAATATGAACGTCTACAATCTGAATCCACTCAACTTGCTTCTCAGCTTGCTCAAGCCCTCTCGGAGCGCGATGCCCACGCTCACCTCGCACAAGAAAACTCGCAGAAACTTACGAAATCTACTCTCGAAAACGATCTCCTCCAGAAACAGCTTGAAGACCTGGGTCGCCAGGTCCAATCTCTGCTCCGTGAAGTAGGCAGACGAGATGACCCGACAATTCCTTCCGATGAAGAGCTGGAAAATATGACTATCGCGCCAGCCGAAGACGCTCAAGCTGTCATCACGAACAACCTTGTTCTTTTCAAATCTATTAGGGGTTTGCAGGAACAAAACCAGAAGCTCTTGAAGATTGTAAGGGAGATGGGTCGGAAGATGGAGACTGAGGAGAAGGAGTACAGAGAAGCGATGGAACGAGAGCAGGGCGAAGCTGTTAGGGAGGCGCATGAGGCAATGCAAGAGCTCGCAGCTCAGTTAGAAATGCAGAAGAAGCACGACGAGGGTTTGATTCAAGCATATCTCAAGGAGCGAGATGCCCTGAAGGGCATGCTAGCCCGGGCGCAAAAGAATCCTGGCGTAAATCGGCACATTCAAGATACGGTCACCAGTGAGGTTGCTCAGGACGATTTAGCCAAGGAGCTCGCAGACGTTCAAAACCAATTTGAAGCATACCGCACTGAGATGGGTGTTGATTCTGGGCGGCTCCAGGAGGACTTGGTCAATGCGCAGCGAGAAGTTGGTCAGTTGGGGGCAGCACTTGCGAAAGCTAATGCCAAGATTGAATACCTGTCTGGTATGTTTGCTCGTATCAGTCCAAGGGTTGCTGTAACTGTTTGTTATAGATCGCCAACGCATGAGCCAAGATCAATTCAATCTTCATGGACGAGAGCTCGAAGATCTGACGAAGCGCAACCAGCAATTGTTCGACCAATGGACACGCGTTGATATCGAGTGTAGCCGGGTTACAGAGGATCTCCAGATCGCAAGTGGCCGAGTGGAACAACTTAGGAACGAATGCGCCAATTTACGGGCTGAAAAGAAGATTTGGGAGGTGCGTCCTCTTTCGTCAAGTCCCAGAACTCTATTAATTTTACCCCAGAGTGTACAAGGTCGTTTGGTTGAAGAGAATAGGACTTTAGCGATGGAGCGCTCGCATTTGTCCGACCTGATGGGAAATGTCCAGAAGATGCACAATGACCTCGAAAAATCAGGAGAGAATGACCGTCGACGATTGGAAGCACAGCTCCAAATGCTTGAAGGACAGGCGTGAGTCGCGCTTGAAGCGCTCACAAACGAAGCTCAAATAACTATCATAGGCAAGACTTGCGAACGCAGCTCTCGCAGGAGCGAGACAGTGTGCGCCATGTAACTTTACAGAAGGAAATTGACCTCAGAGAGCTTCAAAATCGACTTGACAAAACCGTATGACGCTGTCATTCATCATGACCTCCTCTGACTCATTAGTGCAGGTGAACGAGTTCTCCAAGACACGCGAAAGCCTTGTTGGCGCAGAAACAAGCAAGAAGCACCTGGAAGAACGCGTGAATGAATTGACAAAGCAACTTCATGGCAACGAGGAGAAACTCGCAGTTTATGAGCGACGGCCGTCAGCAGTAAACGGCATTGCTCTGAGCGTGGATCAAGAACAAGATCGCGAACATCAACTTGAAGCTGAAGTCGCCGAGCTCCGGTGAGTCTGTAATTATTCCCCACCACAAATACCCAACCAATTTATTTTATCAAGCTCTGTTCTTAAAATCGCTGAGGTTGATCTGGCTGCTGCTAGGAGTCATGTTCAGCAATTCCGAGAAATCAGCCAAGCCAATGAAGAAGCCCTTTCTAATCTCAATTCCACTTTCGACGGTTACAAGACATCGACGGAAGCTCAGATTGCCAGGCATGAGGTAACGATTGATTCCTCATCTGTATGTCCGAGTCTAATTTTTTGTAGTCCGATTATAAGGCCCTTGAGGAGAAGTTGCGAGCCGTCCAGGAAGAGCTCAATGCCCTCAAGGTCACCCACCAAGAAGCTTTGAGCAAGTTCGAGACTGAGCGAACTACTTGGCTCGATGATAAACGGACATTGGAAGCAACCATCATCGATATGAGTACCTCTGAAAAACATTCCGAGAGCGATCGCAATACCCGCGAGAGCGAGGTCCGCCAACTTGAAGAACGCGCCAAGGTATGGTGGACGACCCTATCGCAGTAAATTCCTTTGTTCACTTTTAATAGGCCGCGGAGGACCGCTACTCTCACGAAGTTGTTGCCCATGCGGAGTCAATCAAGAGCATTGAGTTACTCAATAACAAACTCAACGCGGCCCAAGCCGCCGCTCGTGATAACCTTACGACCGCTGAAACAGCCAAGGCGAAGCTAGCTGCGTCCGAAGGCAGTTGGAAGCAACAGAAGGAGTCCCTCGACAAGGAAGTTGCGGATCTCAACGCTAGGTGCGTTCCCATCCTACCCATATTACGGGTGATGTTGACCTTGGCCCCAGATGCCGTGATCTGTCCTCCCAAAATACTATCCTTCATCAACACCTCGAATCAGTCAGCAGTCAAGCGGCCCGGATTAGACAAGCAGCAGACGCATCGGCCTCCCAGCCCCCGGAGGGGGATTCCACCAGCGATGTCGATGCCAAGCTATCTGAGCTACGCTCCGTTGTCACATACCTTCGCAAGGAGAAAGAAATTGTCGATCTCCAGTTGGAATTGAGCAAACAAGAGAATACTCGCTTCAAGGCCCAGATTGAGCACCTTTCTCAAACTCTGGACGACACAAGGACGACACTTTCCGAGGTATTTCTCATTGAAGAATGTATTCCATATCTAACAGCAAATAGGAACGAGAACGTGCTGTTGAAACTGCTGCATCTGCTGCACAGCACGCTGAGCTTCTTGACCGAATCAACCAACTCAACATCTTACGCGAGAGTAACGCCACCCTGCGCGCCGACTGCGAAAGCCATGCCAAACGATCCCGTGAATTGGAAGCCAAACTCAAGCAACTTGCGCAAGAACTTGATCCAGCGAAGGAACAAGCTCGCATTGCTCAGGCTGAACTTGATGCTTCCAAAAGTCAACTCAAACGCTTGGAGGAAGAAAATCGCAGATGGCAAGAACGTAACTCACAACTCCTCACGAAGGCAATTAATATGAATTCCACGCCGCTTTTCAATGCTCATCACACTGCCCACAGTATGACCGTATCGACCCCGCAGAAATCCAAGCACTCCGCGATGAAATCGAGCTCCTCAAAACACAGAATGCCGAACTGGAACAACAGAAAGCAGCTTTGGAAAAATCCGATGGGCGGGATGAAACCATTGCACAACAAACCGCCCGGGTTGGTTTCACGCCCTTTCTTCCCGCTATATTCGTATCTGACTCTGCTGTTAGATGGAGCAGCTAGAGGGAGCCATACGCACTCACAAGGAGTCATTCGCACGCAACACTCAAGCCTTCAGAAACAAATTGGGAGAACTCAATACTCAAAAGTCCGCCCTCAGTGAAGAGAAAAGATTGCTGGAGGCGAGGATCGTCGCGCTGGGGCAAGAGAAGACTGAACTCCAACAGTCCAAGGCTGCTGGAGAGGCAGAACCGGTCGCAAATTCCAACACTTCTGAGGAGAATGACAACCAAGCGTCGCTCATCGTAATTTAGCTTGTTTGATGGTACGCCGCACCCTTCTGATGTTTTTTCGTAGGCAACACTACGAGAGGAAAGAGATAAACTCCTTGCTGAAAAGGCCGCTTGGGAAACGAATAACGCCGTCAACGGAGTTCCTATTTCAGATGAGAATAAGAAACAATGGGAGGCGGAGAAGGCAGAGCTACTCAAGGCCCGCGATGACGCTCTAGTTTTATTGAAGGTAGCTTTCCCTCCAACAACCCATCTACGGTCTCCTTAATCCATCCTCTCTTCAGGGTGCAACTGAGAAAGAACAGAAAGCTCTAGAAGACACCAAGAACCTCAGGATGCAAAAAGTATGCACCCCTCCACTTGTAAACGTCGACCCTACATTGATATACACGCCACAGGACAAATTCCAAACTAGGATCACAGAATTGATGAAACTCAGAGCTGCAGATGCCGAGCGCGCCGCATCACAGAAAGCTGCCGCTATTGCAGAGGCTGTTGAAAAAGCAAAGACCGAGCTGCAGCCCGCGGCTCCACCAGCTGATGATGAGATAGCCAAACGCCACGCTGAGGAACTGCGCTCACTGGAGTCCACTTTTACTGAAAAGCACAAACGAGAGCTTGCTACTGTCCTCGAAGCGGCTCAAAAGGAAAAGCCCCCAGCGGAGTCGAACGGCGATCAGAGTGTTGCCATAGCCGCTGCTGTTACTGAAGCTGAGAAAAAACTCCAGGCCAAACTTGTGGAAGAAATAGCATCTGCGGTTGAAAGGGGTAGGATGGAGCAAGCCGCTAAGGGCAAGCTCAAGGACTCGCAGCTTGTAAAAGCGCAGAAGAAAGTCAAGGATCTAGAAGCTCAAATCCTTGAGTGGACTAACGCTGGACTTGTGCCTGCTGCGACACCAGCCCCCGCGCCCGCAGCCGCTACAGCAGTGCCCGTCGCCCCGCCCCCCAACACCACCGCAGTCCCCCCAACGCCCAAAACCAATGTCGCAACACCCCAAGCTACGCCAAACGCTTCTGGTAGCCTCCCGAGAAAGCCCTCAATGAACTCGCCCGCCGGCGCTGCTGTTGGTGTTGGACGTGGCGCTGGTGCAGGAAGAGGCCAGCCTCTTCGAGTACCACCCCAACGTGGTGGGCCCGGAGCGGGAGCACCTGGGTTAGGGCGAGCCGCACCGAAACCGGCCCCAGTCCCACCACCTGCTGCAGGAGGTGTTTCGATCATGGGTGCAGCTGGCAAAAGAGCGCGCGAAGAGACTTCGGCACCAGGGGACGACACCCTCGCTAAACGTCTGAAGCCTGCAGAACCCGTTAGTAAACCGCCAGTAGCTCTGAGGCGGCCCCCGCCTAGTTGATCCAATCTCTTGTCCCTGCTTACTGTTGTATTATTGCACTCATAATACTGTATATTTAAATTGAACAAGCTGAACTTTTGGCAACGAGTAAGATAAAATACATGGCTACTTTATTGAATTCTCCTTGCTGAATCAGAAATCGCGGGTCAGACGGACGTGCTTAAAGCTAATGTCTGCCAATGGAAGCATGTGGTCAACAGCCTTCTTTGGGGCACCATCTGAAACAGCTTTGATATGTGCCTGTGCATGCTAGTTAGCAATATTTCACGACGGGGCAGGCCGCGTCAAAATCACCTCAACGCTGTCCCAGCCGAGCGTCAAGACGAATGTATTGGGATGCTCCCTGACCTCGCCGTAGGTGCTCGGGGCGTGTTTGGTATTTGCCTTGTCTCCCTCGACCGAGAGGGCGTGCAGACCTTCGACCAAGACCTCCTGCTTCACGTCTTTCCCCAAGACGAAGAAAGCAAACTCGGTGACGGGCGCCGCGAGGGCAGTCGAGGGATCTCCCCGGAACAGGATGTGTTGCATCTTGGAGTCCTCGAGCTTTCCATTAAAGCCGGGCAACAGGTCCTGGACGATCTTGCCATAGTCCGGGTCGTCAATGAAAACTTTGTGGATGTCATAGGATTCCCAGACTACAGCGATTAAGATAAGGACTCGGAGTTGACGGAAAGTGTCACCGACTGATCAACAGATAGCCTGTTTTCCCATCCTCAACTTGCACACCAGTGTAGATTCTAACCCGAGCGAACGTTAGAAGCCAGCATCACACCCCATTCAAGACAGCTCACTGGAGACATCCATTCCGCCTCTTGAGCTCGTCTATGATGGGCTGGAAAGATTTTCCTTTGTGCTCGATGAACGCAGCAGATGCGGGAAAGGTGAGGAATTCGAGGGTGAATGTCATATTTCCAATGCGTTATAGGCTGGCGAAGGTGGTTATGTATCAAGGTGTTGGATATCGGGGTCGTTCGTCTGGCATTTCGTGCAGGACCGGCCATTCTATATCACATGGGAGACCCCAGGTTCGGGGATGAGCGTTTTGTCATCAAAATTCAGTGCTGAGTGAGCTGCTCGAAGCTTCCCATGGCCCATGGAGTGACGTACCATTTTGCACCGGAGTCGGCGCGAGAGTGACCCCATGCGCACTATGGTGGGTTATTGCTTGCTCCCACGCTGAGTAAAAACGTCCGGGATATATGAATTATTCCAAATAAGATACATGCTGTATGCAAAGCCCTGTAGGGAGTGTAGGCCGCGCGGAATTAATCGTCTACCTCCACGGAGAGAGTAAGTCTATCAACACAGAGTCTTGCGACGGCTTCGCCATCGATGGGAATAGCATTCCCCTGGAAGCCTTCAGGGTAGCTGGGAGTTGGAACCCCAGGACTAGTAAAGTATCTAAGAATAAAGCGTGAGCAGGGGGGACATGGATGAGGTATTAGCTACGAACTCCGATCCCCAGAAACCGTAATGAACCATGCCCATTGCTCTTGTAGTATATTCATAGTCGTGGGCAAACCCGCCCGGGTAGAAAAATTCCATCACAGTCGAACGAGGGGAGGGGTTCATCCACACCAAAGAGGTGAGGCCATTACCGTGAACGCCCATCATAATCTACCAAGGACACGTCAACACTCATTCACGCGCTCTGTACAACATGTCGTACCGTGGTTCTTGCAGCCAGCTGCAACTGTTCTAATCTAGTCATTGTTTCGGCCGCAACTATGTTGATTTCGTAGCCGTAGGTGTCGCGGAGCTTGTACAGCTCGCGCACAAGTTTTTCGTGGTCCTCCTTGATCAGCATGCGCCTACCCCACTTCTGCCGTGAAATATATGTGATGACAGGAACGCTCGTGGTACCGCCGCCCACAGCCGGGTCGAGACCGGCGAACTGCACAACATTGTTTCGGATCGTCATCCACCAGTTGGTGCTCCCAGGAAGCGCGAACGGTGCAGAGGCAGTCCGCTGGTACCGGGCAAAGTTGAATGCAAGCATGGCGGCGGAGCGATCCGCGAGAACGACCCGCTCGAAAACGAATGGCTGGCCCATTTCGGTGCGATCTCGCCAGTCATCGATGAACTCCATTGTGACGGACGGGAACGAGGTGCGGACTACCCACTGGTTCATGGAGGCGTAGTCCCGCCAGTGGTGCGCGTCAAAATTGCTAAACATGAGACGCTGGGCTGGGGGAAGCGTTGTATTCCCGTCGGACGAAATGGACGGGTCGAGCGAGGAGTATGTCCGCCACAAGCCAAACCACAGTTCTGCAGACCAGTGGTAATAATGTGTGATACTATAAGCGCGAGTTAGGATGGCGGAAGACCCATAGCCTTGAATGAAGACGTACAATTGTGGTGGGTCATTAATCAAGAACTGCAAGCATGTCAGGACAACAATTGAAACAGTTTTTTGTCATGCACACCGTAACTCCATCAATAATCTGGGCCCCAGTGCCAAATAACTCCCTAGCCTCCTTCGTGCTAATTATACGCAGCTCTTTGTCGGTAGGAAGGCGCGTCTCCTCCGCGGCAGCACCTGGCTTGATGAAAATACCCTTCGATATCATGAAAGATATATCCGGTATAGAATGGGGCTCGTCGGTGACCACATATATGATCCCCTTCAAGATGTAAAGCTTGTCGAAAATTGTCCAGCCTGGAACTTATGAGACTTAACACAGATGCCTAAATTTGTGCATACCTGGCACATGTGCGAGAATCGCCGTTTCTGGAACGGAGGAAGTTTTCCACGATAACCTTGTATCATAGCTTACTCTAGGTCTAGGTTCTGGGAAAATGGGGGATGTTGATGGGGATTGCAAGGCGTCGGTAGGGGTGGTGTTGTTCGAGGGTGGTGCAGACTGGACGGGGAGTACTTTGGGGCTGTGGCGGGTGAAAAAGAGGATACAGACGAGGAGGAGAGAGACGAGAACCACTTCTCGTCGTGTTGGTGTCGCCGGAGCCATTGCTCAATGCAACAGGTGCCAGAATTTGGAATGTCACGTCTGTGTCACGCGCCATGTCCAATGATATTGCACTCAGGTTCGCGACGTCCAAATGTAGTGGACCGCGGATGTCCAACAAATTGACATTTTACACAAGTATGGGTATATACTTCACGCGGAGCAAATAGTACACAGTAGATTGTAGATTGTAGATGAGCAAGATAAAAAGCAAGACTGATGCATCGAAATATGGAGTAAAATATGAGGGCTGACATCAATCGGGATACCCAAGATCATTTGAGAGCAAAAATTCGTCAATATCCAAGTCGGGGGGCAAGTTGGTCTGGGGAGATGGGAGATCCAAATCAACAGGGTAGTAAAGTTCCTCAGGTAAGCGCCCAGCACCCGCGACTGGAGAGTGAAATATGATGGGGCTAGGATCCTTGGAGAACCCAAATGAGCGTGGCTTGTCCAGTACCGACGAAGTTGAATGACAGATAGCCTGGGGTTCGCGGGAGTTTGGCAATGGTGGCTCGTCATCCTTGAAACTCCCTATTTGAGGGGTGAGGGGATGGGGACTACTGTCGATCATGTGAATGACGGAGATTTCTGGAGTGGAAGTTCGTGTTGGCACCAGGAGGTCAATTTCTAGATCTGGGGTAGGGGTAGACACTGTCATGGGGCTTGGAACTTTCTCGGTGGGTGGCGAATAGCTATGTCGAGAACGAGCCGTCCTTGGGGAAACGGGCGGTGGGGTGCCATTACCGCCACCGTCACTTGAGCACAGGTCAATAATCTCAACGTCAGCACTGGGCCCGCTCCGTGACACACTCGAGGTTGAATTCCTCCGCAGTTGGGAAGCAGACAGTCGTTGTTCGTCGCGTTCGTCTTCAGAGGTCCAGGAGATCTCGATCACCTCCACAATCTGTTTTGCTGGAGATTTTGGAACACCTTTTCGTTGTTTGGTAGGCTTTCGACCCTTTGGGGTAGTGTTTGGTCCGCGTTTGCCAGCCCCGGTCGACTTGGGTTTTTTGGTACGGGTCGGGGATAGCTGGATGGCCTGTCGTTTGGGCGGAGATGGTAACGGGAAAGGGGGTGGGGACCAATCGGATGTCTCTGGCTCGGACTCGGACGGCACAAACTTCCATTTCGGGTTCTTGCGGGGGTGGGGAGCAGAGATGGTATTCCCAGATGTCTCTGGCTCAGACTCGGATGACATAAACTTCCTCTTCAGGTTCTTGCGGGGGTGATCTTGGGGCGGGGTGGGTGGGGGAGGAGAGACGGCATCTACGCGACTGGCTTTTGAATGCACTCTGGATGGGCCTGGAGTGGCATTACGGGTAATGCGGGGCACTATTTTCGGACGGGGCCTAGGGAGCGGTTGTGATTTGGGTGCTGTACCACTCAAACGGCCGCGGAGTGTCGAGTGTTGCCCTCCGTTGACGGTCAGAAGCGGGGCAGAGGCGGACATTAGATCTGGAGAAGATTAGAGCGATGTAAAACAGGGCGACCCGCAACATGCACCCACCAGCTACCGTAGTCCTTGTCTTGCCCAAATTGTTTGTAGGTGATGATCCAGGAATATTAGTTTGTTTGGGGATGTTGTGTGGAGGGGGTGAGGTGAGAGACATTGAGGATTCTGGTGTTTGCGTTGCGGAGGGCTCTGTGGGGATCCTGTTAGCTATCACGTCGGTCCATTGTAAACGACCAATGGATGCACATACCTGAGAGTATGGCCCACGATGGCCCCGGGGATGGCTGGCAGCCCGAAGTCATAGTTGATCATATACTATGAGAGGGGGTTACGCGGTACCCTACATTCGAAGGAGTGAGGTCAAGAGCGAAGGGATGCTAACTTTGTGTGGGCGATTCTATCAGTTTTATTTTTTGTAATGCCACAACAAGAATGCGCAGTTTCATTGAGTTTTTGTTACGTAAGTAGTTCTTCAATTGTTGATTACGTACTCAGGCCACTGGGTGCCATCGAGGCCGGTGCGGAACCTCCAGGGGGGCTAATGATCCCAGTCGAAAATCCATGTTCTCCATGAGAATCGAAATCTTCGTCTTGACTTGATGCAAACCCGATTAGTTCTGATACCCCAGCCAGAAAAGCGGTCATCAAACACAGCATTCCGAGTGTCGTCTGATCAAAGGATTTATCCCAATAAAGGAACGCTTGCGCCAATAATTGATCTAGACCAAGTCTAGCATGCCACCCAGCCTAAACATCAGCCCAGTGTCGCCCATACCACATCGTGCGCTCACGCGATCTCCCTTAACCGTCGATGATACTGATTCCGGCTCATTCAGCATCGCTCAGCCGCGATTTACAGTCAAGCGCGTCTCTGCCTTCTTTATTACATTCTCTCCATGAACTGGAAAGTTCAGTGCTGAGCTTAGCCGCAAATGACTCTTATATATTCTCTGGGAGCCAGAGTCAAAACATATCGGTTCGCGGCCGTGTCTCTCAATAAAATCAGTTGTCTGATACATGATCATCATAGGTGTGGGACAAACGAACATTTACCTTGAAGTGTACATTGGAAGGGCATACCGGGAGCGTGTTGGCTCTTGAATATGCCAAAGAAAAGGATTGGCTGTTCAGTTCTTCGGGTGCGTTTGGCAAGCAGTTCAGGATTACTTGATTCATCCCATCTCAAAGGCGACAGCACCATTCGAGTATGCACCCACACGCTGTTGAGTTGCATTTCGTTATTGATGATTTGTTCAGATCTGGTCAACGACAACCTTGACCACTCTCTATGTCCTCTTTCCTTATCTTGAAACTGATGCGGGAGATCTTTTTTCTCTTGCATGGGCTCCCAGTTTGCAAACTGTCTTTATCGGCTGCCAAAACACATCCCTTCAGTGGCTCAATCTCAGCGAAGAGGCATTGGCGACCGTGTCAAGCACCTCACCCGACGGTGCCTCAGGATCGGGCGCTTCCACTCCTGCGGGAGGAACAGCGACCAGAAAGGTGCACAAGTTTTTCGACAGCTACCCTCAGTACCAGAGAAAACCCGCGGATCTCAACGCAAAGAACCCGACTGGGGCTACTCGCCCTCAAAGCCGTGGGGATTCTGAGGCCCACATCTCCGCGCCCGTCTGCTTGAACATTCCTGCGACGAACGTTATTGATTCAGCGCATTACGGGTATATCTACTGCATGACTACCGTCCGAGGGTCTACCGAGGGCGACGTGCAACTTGCGACAGGCAGCGGTGATGAGACTGTCAAGGTTAGCGCTCTGCCATAGGCCACTCGTTTTATCAATGATTGCCGCTCAGTTATGGGACTGTAAATCCCCCACTCCTGTATTGCTTCACGAATTTGAGTGCACCAATGGCGCAATACTGGCTCTTGTTTCAAGAGGAGAGACAATCTATGCTGGATGCCAGGATGGCCACGTCAAGGTGTTAGATCTAGAGACGAAGACCCTTGTTAGGACCATAATTGTACAGGAGGTGCGTCATGCTGGAGCGGGCAAGTACTTTTATCAATCTGCAAGCATAGGGGGTCGACATCCTCTCGCTGTCAATACTCAAATCGGACTTGTATACTTGTTCCGCGAATGGATGGGTGAAGGTATGTTTCCGACCCAAAATGATGCTTATCCACCTATAGCCTTTTTCCCCAGAGATGGTCAGCGTCGTTCGACTGCACTGCGTCCTGGCAGGCGCACGAGGGAATCGCTTTATCCTCCATAGTAACACACCGCTCTGCGAATGATCCCAACCCCCGCCTGATCACCGGTGGAAATGACAACTATATCAAGGTAGGCACGGTCTTGGAGACCTTCTCCGTCTAACTCTGGGCCACCAGATCTGGGAAGTCACATCGATCACTGGGCCTACCATTCCTGCCCTCGACGCGACGACGACTATTGGCACAGATGACGCAATTCTTGGTGCAAATGGTCAATCAAGCCTAGGTAATCATTCTTGCTCTCCTCTGCTACCAATTCCTGACAAGTGTGGGTACTGATTCAGATACAATGACATATGCTCTCTCGAAATTTGTTTCAATTCCGAGCGTTAGCTCGGCCCTGTCTCACCGGGAGGACTGTAGACAAGCTGCTATTTGGCTGAGAAAATGCCTCAGCCAGCTAGGAGCTCGCACCGTGTTGGTCAGTGGATGTGTATTCGTGAGTGGAGTTCCACTAAGCGGATCGTAGTTGCCGACAGGTGAGGGGAGAAACCCTCTGGTTCTCGGAACATTTGCTGGCACCAAAGGCAGCCAACCGAACCGTCGATTACTATTTTATGGGCAAGTAATCCACCTTGGAGTCCTTCACACGTCTAATATTGGAAATAGTCACTATGATGTTATCCCTGCCCCGTCTGAGGGCTGGAAGTCAGACCCTTTCACTCTCACCGGTCGGAATGGCTATCTTTATGGTCGCGGGATTACAGATGACAAGGGCCCAATTATGGCCGTAGCATGCGCGGCTGCTGATCTGCTTGCGCGGCGGGCACTCGACCTTGATCTTGTGTTTCTAATTGAAGGTGAGGAAGAGTGTGGAAGCTCTGGGTTCGGTGAGGCGGTCCGCAAACACAAGGTAGGTCGCTTTGTATGTGTTTCGAATGCTGGCAAGACCTGTTATGCAGGATTCGATTGGAAAGATTGATTCGATCCTGGTTAGGTATGCCAGAATTGCATTGCTGATATCTTGAATGTTCAAAGCGAGTTAGCAACTCGACATGGATTGCAGAGGATCGACCATGCCTTACGTACGGCCTTCGAGGGGTGGTCCATTGTGCCCTTGAAGTACCACCTTTCCCTCCACTCCCTGTAGACATATTTACATTTTCTCAGATAGCAAGTGCTCTTCCCGACCTACATTCTGGTATTGAAGGAGGTGCGGTTTCGGAACCCATGTTTGACATGTTGGCCGGTTTCTTGTCCTGGCGATAGTGTCACCATTGATAACTATTTTAGGGTCAAACTACTCGCAACTCTGACCGACAGCGACCGCCACATTAGAATCCCCGGGTTTTGTCCGTCCTGGCGTATTTCATTGATGTCTATTGCTGAACTCTTTTAGACGACCGCGTGCGTCCCCAGACTGACGACGAGACGACGCTGTATCAGCTTTTGTCCCAAATCACCGAGCGTCCAGCGGCTTCATTGTCATCGCGCTGGCGTGAGCCGTCACTGACCCTCCACACCATCGAGATGTCCGGGCCTCAAAGTCAGTTTCTTAATGCACTCACTGACCCACATTGAACGATTAACCCAGACGCTACGGTAATCCCGCACAAGGTCAAATCGCAGGTATCATTGCGAGTCGTGCCCGACCAGGACCTTGACACTGTCGTCGCATCACTTTGTGAGTACCTGAGAAGCTCGTTCAACGAGATGGGGTCTCCAAACAAACTCGAGGTAATTCCATGGCAGACTACATAAGCGTAAGAGTGAAGCGATCGCTTGACAACTTAGATCAAAGTCGAGCACACTGCGGACTGGTGGTTGGGCAATCTCGATGACGCCTGGTTCAAGGCGCTGGAGAGTGCCGTCCAAGAAGAATGGGGGGTTGAGCCCCTGCGAATCCGCGAAGGAGGGGTAAGTCTATTCTCCGTGGAGTTGGTTAAAATATTTACCAGGCGGCCCAGTCTATCCCGTCCGTCCCATATTTGGAAAAAGAGTTTGGGTGCCATGCGCTGCATCTTCCCATGGGTCAAAGCTCAGTACGTCATATTTCTCCGTCCAGTCTAAACATTGTCTAGACCTGACATTGATAGGACCAAGCCCATCTACCAAACGAGCGGATATCATTAGAGAATCTCCAGAAGGGCAAGGCGGTGGTAGAACGATTCCTAGTGACTGTGGGCAAAACCATATCCTCATCATGACAATTTCATTGGATCATTTGCCGACTTTCATATACATTTTCTGCACGAGAGTAATGGAATGGGAAGAGCTTGGGTTACCCGTGCTCTGGGTATTAGACGACAACCTGGGACGCTTGGGGTGAGAAACGCCACAGCGACATCAAGGATTACGCACCGGCCAGCCACTGGAGAAATCGAGTCGGTTAATACCAAGCTGAGCAGTCTATCAGCTACTATCCCTGGAAAGTAGGTGGAATATTCTTACGAAACTCCCGGCAGCAGTGTAGTAATCTAAAAGAGGATGATCAGCATGAACATCAACATATAAAAAAACATGAACTTACGATATACGAGGATAGTGCCGTCCGTATCCGTCATAAGATCTTGCCCACCGGGCCCAACGATCTGCGGCTATGAGAGCATAACTTTGTGCTACTCGAGGGCACCTACGTTATCGTGAGTTCCGAGGACTAGCGTTCCACCTCCAGAGGTGAGGGCTACACCAGCTTGGTCAACATATCCACCATTGGCCCTGGAAACAGGTTTCAGGATGAGACCAATACCAACTGGTACTGGCTCTTACTTTGTGGATCTGCCGACGCGAATGTTATAGGTGCTTGAAGTGCCCTGGCAGCAATTATCCCAGGAGGAGAATAGGTAGTAGAAACTGCCAAACTTGAAGATCACGCTGGCCTCGATCGCACCATTGTTGGCAGTGCGCGTTGAGAGCGAGGTAACGGCCGAGCTTGCGAGTTTACCCGTTGAAGGGCTCAACCTATGGCGGAATAATCAGCTGGTTATCAATATCCCAGATAGTATCAACAAGGCACGTTTGGAGTTTGATGCCAGTCCAGAAACTGCCCAAAGATAGGAGCCAATTGCTACCGTCTGTATGGCGCGTCAAGCTAAGTAGAAAGAAATTGGGATTTTAAGGGGGAACCAACCGATAAGCAAGCTATCCCAAATCGAAGATGGTTAGCTAGAGAAAGAATGAAATAATTGGATCTGACTTGGGGTCGATTGCCTGTATGCAATTTGTAGGTCACATTTTATCCGGATCCGAGGGACGCACGTTGTAATTATTCGCACTTGAGGTTTGAGTGACCAACCCCTCATCAGTAAAGCTTCCTATTTGTGTTGTCAGCATTAGAGAACATGATAATGGTCGGGTTTCTCACCTGGGAGACCAGTCGAGGACTTGGCAAAGAAAATGGCCGACTATTTACAGGAATTATGACACTCTGGTCATCGGCGGGTTGGAGACGCAAAACTTACGTTTTGGGACCCGAAGCTCGATGCGGCGTAGTATAGCTGTTACAGATGTTATTGATACGCGTCAGACTGCACCCCAAGACATACGATAAACTGCCCATTGACAATGGTACAATCAGGGGCCCAGAGAACTCTGAGAACGAATTAGCTGAGGTGTTTTGTTTGGTAGTGAGGTATGTATGACGGACCCGTTTGATGTTCCTGTAAACTGATCAGTCCACGGGGCTCCGTTGGGCCAAACCTTTCCGATCAGAGTCCAGGCGATCCTATCAGTTGATGTTCTAATTTCAATTCCTTGGGCGGTAGCTTCGAGTGCATAAGCCAACATCCGCTCTGGTTTAAAAAAAACAAAACTTACAAAAAACAAAGTATTTGCCTGTGCTATCTTTGCACATCGTTGGGTCATGAACGGCCGTGTTTCCTGTTACCGTCCCGGGCCCTACAACTGCTAGGGCGCCGACGGCGAATGAGCTGAGAACAAGAGATTGAAAAAGTCTCATGGCGATGATGATAGGTTGAGAGTCGCTAGAATGAATCTTGTGGTTGAATAACTGCTTGAAGGCCCCGTTTTATAACCCTTGTAAAGGAAGAATCTAAATTTAAATCCTGGATTTCGGATTTTTGGATGCCTAGAACCTGCCCATGGGGTATATGTACCATGTGTTATGGATATTGGCGGCACCGATTGGATGCAAACAAGGGCATCAAAGAGGTGGCAATTGTAACAGCGGATTCAAAATGTTTTATAAATGACCCGGCTGGTGAGTAATTCTTTTGAGGATCTGGACGGACACGGGGTCCGTCATATGAGCGCTGGACAATGCTCGCGAGCATGAAAAAATGATACTTCACGGCCATGGGATGCAGAATTCTGACTCGGAGATTGCAGCGTGAAAAAAAGTGCCATGGCGGCCCGCGCAAGCCTCGTCGAAAGCGGACCGAGTGCGATGTTGTTGTGTGACCTCAAAAAATGCCATATATGGTAACGAGTGGGGCCTGCGGTTGGGAGTTGGGAGTTTGAATTTTGAAATGCCCGGCTATACGGCTATGCACAAGTTCATGTGCCCCGCTTGGTCAGGCTTCGTTTGCGCTTTTGAATGCCACCTCGAATAACCACTCATGAATATCCCAGAAACCCAAAGAGCAGTTCGTTGGTACCCACCATCGTATGATATTCGGGTTGAAACTATTGCAACTCCCCAGTACGTCAGTGTGCTAGCGCCAGTCCGGGGTTCTGATCAGTGAATAATCGAAGGATCCAGCATCCTGATGATGCTATCATCAAGGTTGCAGTACGTCGTCTCTTGTGTATCAATCCTTCGCAAATGACAAATCGTTGCCCTCGTAGCTTGCTGCTCTGTGTGGTTGGTATTCCTGCTTCAAGATCAGCGTATTATTTGAATTCGACATTCCTAGGAAGTGACCTTCACATCTATCGAGGTCATGGTGGTGTAAACCAAATGTAAGGAGCCCGAAACAGTGCGCGATGCCCACTCACACCCTTATTAGCCATACATGCGGTCACGAATTCCTCGGAGAAGTCGTCGCTCTTGGATCAAGCTATCATTCCAATAGCGTTGGCCGACCCGGTCTTTATGCCAACCTGAAAATCGGCGACAAAGTTGTTTCACCATTCACAGTTAACTGCGGGGAATGCCAGTGAGTGGGGCTTGGCTTTGACGTGAGCCCCAAATTGAGCCTTCCCCTCAAATTTGTAGTGTCTGCCGGTTAGGTTACACTTGCCGATGCCCGGAGGGCGCATTATTTGGGTCTCCTGCACTCGAAGGTGGACAGGCCCAGTATGTACGAGTCCCCAAAGCTGGGGGTACCCTCTTCAATTTATCAAACCCCTCGACATGGTCGAGCGCACTTCCCGAAGATGCAAAGGCATCGGCACTGGCCACAATCTCCGATAATTCTCTACTAATGTTGGCGGATATCCTACCCACCGGAGTTTTTGCTGCTCTGCAAGCGCTTAACCATCCAAAGGTACTTCCGGCGGTCACCGGAAGACCATGGCCGTTTTCTTTTACCTCTGGGACGGTCGATGAAGCAAATACCATCAGTCCCACAACTGAAGATCGAATGTTGACATTTGCAATCATTGGTTTAGGCCCTGTCGGTATTTGCACTGCCGTCAGTCTGTTGGATATCCTTTCAACACGAAACCTACCATTCCGAATTGTTGCCATCGATCCAGTTGAACCCCGGAGGGAAAAGATGAAAGCCATATATAATGCAATAGCTGATGAAGGAAAAGGCTCTGGGTTATTTCATGTCAACTCCATCGAAGATGGGAAAGAAACGGTTCGGAACTGGACTGGCGGGATCGGTTGTTCTGCTGTATTAGAGGTTAGTTGGATATATGTTCGTTGGGCGCTCTCGTTAACAAAGTAACATAGGCCGTCGGGAACACGAACGCAATAACACTGGCGTACGACCTCGTTCGGGCTTTTGGAGCAATCGTCTCAGTTGGGGTCCATGGAGAACCGCCCATGCCATTCACAGGCCGCCAGTTATACAATAAGAATGTATCCTTCGATTTCGGACGTTGTCCAGCACGCGCAATGTTTCCTTTGGCCTTCGATCTCTTGGGTGAGTATCAGGGGCTTGGATAAAAATCAAAAGTTAACCTGATGCTGTCAGTCAAACGACAGGATGTGTTTGGGAAAGTCGGGGATTCCGCCAGCTTGATCGATAAGGTTGTCGATTTTGGTCAGGCCGCAGAAGGGTATCGCGCCTTTGATCAAGGCGAGGTCGGTAAAGTAATTTTTGATCCTTGGAAATAACGATCCATCGGACCCTCTTCATCTCATGTATTCTTGTCAATGTGTTTCGTAACAGTAGGACCCTCATTATAAAAGAAGCGTGTGGAGGAGATACCAAGTAGCCCCTTAAACAACAACCTATGGATGTGGATGAGTGAGCGGATGATGAAGGGGATTGCATCACTAACAGGCCAGCCACTAGAGAAATCCAGCCTATTGAGACCCAACTAGGAAATGGACGTCAACAATTGCGTTTCGAACGGATCATGTGCACTCACAAAGCTCCCAGCTGACGTGTAATAATCTGCCAGTAAATGCGTAAGGAGATATATTAGAAACGCGAGTGAACATTTCTTACGATAAATAAGGATGGGTCCATCACCATCCGTCATGACATCCTGCCCACCAGGTCCGATTATCTAAGTGAAAGTGAAGGCTTTTGTAAGCAAAAAGCCGCCGAGAGTGAATAGATATCATCGAAAACTGACGCTATCATGAGATCCCAAAACCAGAGTTCCTCCACCCGCGGTCAGAGCAACACCAGATTGATCAACGTAGCCCCCAGTAGCGCTGCATCCGTAGGTCATCCCATATAATGCCCGACAGAAAAAGCGGCTTACGAGGAGGACCTTCCCACTCGGATATTGTAAGTGCTCGAGGTGCCGGCGCAGCATTTATCCCAAGATGTGAAGAGATAATAGAAACTGCCAAATTTGAATATGACGCTGGCTTCGATGGCGCCGCCCCCGGCAGTTCGTTGAGCAAGAGCAGTAACTGCAGTGCTGGAGGTCTTGCCAGTGGACGGGCTCAAACTAACAGATGGTCAGTGGTATGTATCTATGCGTATATCAAAATCACTTACGTCTGCAGCTTGATCCCAGTCCAGAAGCTACCCAAGGACAGATACCAATTACTGCCATCTTGAATATCGCTCCATCAGATTCCCATGGGGTAACAACACCTTCTTACTCACCAACCAACAAACTAGATGATATGACATCTCAAAAGTGCAGGTCACTTTCAAACTACACAACTTACTTTGGATCAATTGCCTGTCAGATATGAGTGAGTAGGGATCGAGATTAGCAGCCAATGACTGACATTGTAATTGTTGCTGCTTGTGGTGGAGGTGACAAGCCCCTCGTTCGTCCAACTGCCTAAAGTATCCCATTAGTATAAACACGCTACGTCGCAATGGCGCGTACCGGGAAGTCCGGTTGTAGATTTGGCAAAGAAAATCGCTGACTACGAAAGTTGAGCATCAAAAACCAGGACTATGGTAACAGCTACCTTCTGGGAACCAAAGCTGGAGGCTGCATAATACAACTGCAAATTGCTTCGTTAATCATTTCGCAACGTATAAACAAGGACCCACATAAAATTGGCCATTCGAGTAATAGCAATCAGGTGCCCAGAGAGCGCTATAATCATGTTCAATGTCAGACGATATGCGCTGATTAGGAGATAAAATATCCCGGTACCCGTTTGATGTGCCAGTGTATGCATCGGTCCAGCTCGCTCCGTTTGGCCAAACTTTACCGACGAGAGTCCATGCCGTCCTGTCGGTGGATGTTCGGATTTCTAACCCAACCGCGGTTGCTGATTGATACCATGAGCATGTCAAGTAAATAGGACTATTGCTCGGAATCACAAAAGATGAAATATTTCCCGCTGCTGTCTTTGCACATAGTGGGGTCATGAACGGCAGTGTTACCCGTCACTACACCAGGACCGACAACAGCACGAGAGACATTGGCAAGGGCAAATAGCGAGGACAAGAGCAACCAGCGCATTTCGGCTATGCTTATCCGTTCACATTTCAAAGATTATATAGGGTCGTGGACGCAATTCTTGCGACGTTTTAGCCATTGATGTAGAGTTGGCGCCGAGGTTTATGCTGGATGCTACAGCAAACATCAAACATCGGCCGGTCCGGTCAATTCAGTCGCAGGCATGTGATGCACACGCTCTATACCTATGGTGCTCCGGATACACCCCACTGCACAGACACTGAGGGAAATGTTTGTATTCAGGAGTCATCGGGTGCGTTCAACGATATGCGGCCCGTGTGCTAAGGGGATATGGCCAGTACGTACGGACCGCTCGCAGAACTATACGACGCCAAGCAATTTGTGTGCTGGTGAAAGGACGCGGGGCCAAGTTGCCAGGGGATGAGACGTGGAGGGGGGACACATGGTCATCACTGGGTGTGGTCAGTGGTGTTATGGCGTTGGTAACTAGAATACTGTAAAGCCAGATCTATCCCCGATTTTGAAAATATATGCGAAACCTGGGATTGGTTGTTAGAAAATGAGGGGGTAATCATTATGCTCCTCACGATTATATTATGAGTCTATCCATAGTGGTTGCCAGCTGCTGTATTTGCATGTCTTCCCAACTTGGGAGACCGATGATGGAAGGAAGATCGTTCCATACTTTTTCCCGATAAACCTGAACATCTTCCTGAAAGCTTCTTTGGCAGTGCAGGCATACAATATCCTCACTCCCGATTTCGCGCGCAGCCTGCGCCATGTAATGCAAGGCCGAGGATCGTGTGTGCCAGGAGCGAAACAAACGAGATCCAAATCGTGCAAACCCTCGGGAGCAATCTGCTGTGGTTTTACAGTTTGATCCTGGAGCCCGATTTGCGCCAAATTGGTGGATAAATTTGTAGCCAACATCCAAGCGGTATTGGAACATCAGTGTGTAAACTGGTGTGTCAGTCAAAGAGAGTTTCGATGAGGGTTTGGATGGATAATCAACCAAGAGTTTCGGGTGGTCTGCACGAAGTAGATCGGCTAGTGAATAGAGTGACAAGAAATAAACAGCCGATGGGACGATGATATCAACATCAACCTCCCGCGCAAGATTGAGCACATGTAATGGATGGACATATGGGTAGCTTAAATTTTCAACCAGAGGCGATTCCAATGCACAGGAAATCATATCATCATGACCTCGGAGGGTGAAGGACCACGTCCTTGCCAAGTATGCCACTGCTTGGTCTCGCAGATGCTTAATGAAATACTTATTCGACAGGCGCAACACGCCAGCAAGGTGGAAAAAATCATCGATGTTGCGGTTCTGGAAATTCCTGGTGATCTGGGTGTCAGTACAAACCAAGGCGGACATGGAATTCACTCAACGGGCCGTCATAAAGAGCTCTAATGAGATGAGTCAGATCTGCGCAAGAGTCGGGCATTTGAACAATTTGGCAGCCTTCGAAACGTTCCACAGCTGCATCTGGCTGAGGAATTTCAAACATGTCCCGAAAGATTTCTGAATGGCGGACCTACATGTTTTCCATGCATCAGCACTGAATAAAAAGCTGCATATCCAAACTCTCACAAGTACACTGCGGTGCAAACGGAATCCAGTGGGCCCGTCAATGGTCGAAAGGATGATCGTTCCGTCATCAAACCACGGCTTAAATGTTGGATTTGAACCACGCTTTCGCAAGCACCCAGGGTAGAGACAAAACACAAGACACACCTCGCCTTGACGAATCGATTTACTCAGGGACATGCTCCGAACATTACAGTTTTCGGGTAGTAGCGTAAGTTCGATGAGATAGATGACCTTCTTCCTGGGTTCCAATGGACCGACCTCGTGAAATAGGTGCCGTGGTTCTCGGTTCTTGCATAAAGTCAGAAATTATCCAAAGTTGTGACCACTTTCAGAGCTTGTTTGGCTGGCAGCTTCGTCGGCAAACAACCTTCAGCATCTCTCATCCTCATCTGTCGTCCATAAGAATCTGTTGGCCCTGGAATACGATTGAGAAGTTCCTCTCGAATAGATGTCATACACTCCACCCCCAAGGACACCCTCTCGCGCTAGTACCCCCGGAACCGTGAATAAGATGTCCCCATCTCCACTCCCCGTCCCACCCATTCTGCGGCCCTCATCATCCCTATCAAACTTGCATATTCATAGTCAAAAGTCTGGGAACTCAGTAATCACCCCATTTGAAGTTCCGCCGATGCCTCAGCATGCTGCTCTTGATAGCTCTGCTTCCTCTGTCTTGGACATGGATATGCATGAGGGAATCCTACTTCAGGATACGGATCCGGAAAAGGACCTTACCGATGGGGGTGAAACAATCATAACAAGTTCTAATGAGGACGATGATTCGAAGAAACGGCTGCGCGATCATCTTAGAAGAACCTTGAGTCATCGGCAGTCAAAGTCAGGTAGGGTGGCGTTAGCACTTCCCAATGCCCGCATCAAAATGTGAATCAGATATTGTGACCGCAAGACCACGACAAAAAGACAATGTAGGTTCTCACCTAGTTGAAACCATACTCGGCGCAGGTGTGCTACAGTGTCTAGCTGATTGAAAGTTAATTGATGTTGGGTAATACCCCAGCGACCCGGTATCCCCCCCGTGAATATTTCGTCCTGACTGAAGCAGGAAAACCTGTCTTTATTAGGTCATTCACTGGCTACCCCATCTTCTCACCTCGAGATCTGAATCACCTACAGCCGCCCGGGAGGTGAAGATTCCGATGACATGGCATCCACTATCGGTATTATGCAAGCCCTAATCTCAGTCTTCATTGATGATGGGGATAGAATACGTTGTATAAACGCGGGACGCACCCACATCAATTTCCTCCTCCGCCCTCCCCTTTACTACGTATGTTCCTCATCTTGGGGAGAGCCGGAATCCGTTGTAAGCCAGAACACGTCGCGTATTTGAAGCTTAACCAGGTCTTGTGAAGGAAGACACGGTCACACCTAGACTATTTGCATCTTCAAATCATTAGCATCGTCACTGCTGGTCAACTACGCCGGATTTTTGAACGAAGAACAAACTTCGATCTTCGGCGGCTCTTGAATGGTGCTATCCCCTCTGCCTATCCACACTGCACCGGTTTCTGAATACGGGTTTAGGTGCTGAATCATTTCTATTATCGCTTCTTAGACGGATCGAGCACGATTTCGCGATGACCACGTCGTCATTGCACTGTTTGATACTCGAGGCTGATCTGCGGAGGCGGGCTGCAGATGCCCTACTACCCACGACTAAAATCAAGGTGAGCACAGCACCATTCCGTTATACCGAATTGTTTAGACTCAGCTGCTTGAAAGGATATTTTATATATCCTTTTGATTGCGAACGGACAAGTGATCACGTTAATTCGACCCCGTAAACATTCAATCCACCCCGCTGGTAAGACAGTTCGAAAGACTGGAATATTGGAATTGGCTCACGTCCTGATTAGATATACACATCATTCTCAACACCATATATTCACCTTCCATCCTGCACTCGCCAGCATCAACATCCTGGATCCCAGTTTGCCTTCCAAAATACAATCCAAATAATTTCGCCAACGCATACATTTCCTTTTTACGTGCCGAGAACACTGACACAACCAGTGAACACTCCACAACATCTTCCGACAGCAACGAAGACGTGATCACCCCCACGATTCCCTTTCAATCAATCCAGCGTGAGGAACGTAGGGATTTGGACATTGCGCTCGTCTGTATAAGTGGTGGTGGAGAATTCGACTCCATTCGGGAATGGTGCGATACCGCAACTAAGGTGGACCTCCTGCTTCTACTCGAGTACTTCCCTGAACTTGAAGTTTCAAGAAAATGGAGAGTGACGGCATTCTCAATGACATTAGGAAGGCCTTATACTCTGGTCAAACGGAGTACTCGGTCGCCGCCCTTGGGATTCCAGGCCTTCGGCATTTCATTTACAAGTCACGCGGGTTGGTTCAAATTACAGCCCCCACTTTTGAGGATCCTTACGATAATGTTCAAGCCAAGCGAAGGTGATCCATTCCAACTCCCCTTTCCATCAAGTGCTCCCGCTAAGACATTTGGTGGTAGGCTTATTACGTTGTATCAAACCCTCCATGATGGAATACATGCTCGCTCCGGGCAACTTGGTACCTTGAAATTACAATACATTAGAACGGAGACCGAGAGCGTTATGGGTTGGGTAAGAACCTTGTTCTTAACAAAAAAAATATGCCGAGTTGAATATACAAATGCAGATAACCCAACCGTTCGAGCTATATATCGCCCTCTCGCCTCTCCTACCGAAGACCGCCGCTATCGGTGCTGCAAACGCCGCCGTTCGCTGGGTTAAGAAGGAGGAGACCTCGCTCTTTCTCAAGGACTCTCCAACATTCTAACCCCACTTTTCTTTCCACTCTGAAGCGATCACCAGCTCCCTTGGATCTTACAATACGCCTAACATTTAGTATGATCATCATAGACTGCAATTGTATATAGACTTTGTGCTTCGGCGCCCCCTCCATATTTTCTTCTTCCGTTTGTTTCTCCATGTACTCCAAAAACGCATCCTAATATACTAGCTAGTTGTGCTGCAGACCTACATAGTGGTAATCGCATTGATGTAACCGCGCCGCAGGGCTCAGTACCAGTGCGGGCCAATTTCCCGATTAGTAATTCGATCATTCCAAAAGTTGCCTGTTTGCACTTTCCACAATTTCCAGTCATGCTGCAACAACTGGGTTCCGCTTCACGAATATGCAATCTCATCCCGCGTTTATCCCGTTCTATCGTTAACAGAGCCATATCTCGGCCCATTCCTGCGCCGCGGGGTATGGTACCTCATTCATCATTCGGGCGAGCTCGTTCTAACGCTGTAAAACCAGGACCCATTGCTGCTCCAGCTGATTTCCTGAAGGCGATAGGTCGGTCCTCAGAAACCAAATTAACAATCGAGAAATGGGAAGAGTTTTGGACAACATCTGGACATGACCTGAGGAAGGCTGGGTTGTCCGTTCGTGACCGCAGGTGAGTTCGGAACAGAACACTTGGAATTTGAAGCTCCTGGATTGACATCCTTCTTTTGAGATATATTCTCTGGTGCATGGAGAAATATCGACACGGGTTGGACGTCCAGACATTCGCACATGAGCCAAGGCCGAAAAAGTTAATTCGAGGGTGGGTGTGTTTTGTCGCGACTTCCCGCACAGGACCTAATGTTTCGCAGGTGGGGCCCAGCTGTTCAGAATGGCAAGCGAATACGCTCGCGCAGAATCAAAAATTAACACCTCGCTGTCATACATGATACAAGTGTCGTCTATGGGATTGCTGTTTCGTTGCGGACATAATCATCGCTACAATGAGGCTACTGATCTTACAACGGTCCTGATCTCATCCTAGAAATACAGATAACGCAACCCAAGAAATGGGCAGCATAGGAAACAAGGGAGGATGAAAATAGTGGCACAAGAACAGAAGCGTACAAGAACAAGTCGGCCGACAGCTGAAAAGGCACACTCCTCAGTCAAAGCACGGGCGAAGATGATTTTGCTCACCATGACCCTATTCTTCCGTTGCTTCGCATGGCTTTCCAACGCAGGTAACGTTTTCATTGTCCAGATGACGTTTTAACGCGTCCCGGCGGCTGAACGAACGAACGCATCCCCCAATACGCAGCTGGTTGAGAAACAAATATGGCTGCGAATCAAGGGCAATATTGTAGTCGGTCGCGTGATCATAAAGAACGCCCTTGCACCACCATCCTTTCTCCTTCTCCTCGTCGCTCGGTCTTGTGTGTGTTCGGAGGTGCCGTTTGAAGTCAGGCATTCGCTGATTCGATTGTTTCCAGCCGCACGCCGGACAAATGAAGTTACACCTCCCAGATCCTGTGCCGCTGCTTGCAATATCAATGATTGAAGAATCTGTTGCCTGCTTGTTACGAGGTGCTGGGGGCAAACGAATTCGCTTCGAGGAGTGGCGACGCTCCGCTAGAGGAATGTTGGGTGCTGATAACGATCTTTTTGAGTGGTATTCAGGGAATGTAGTGCGACGGCGTTTTCGAGGATGGCTTATTGTCGATGGGGGAATGTACTCCTCGTCTGTGGCGCCTCCGTCGCTGCTGTCCTCCGTTTCCCCGTCCGGCAATGTGTGGGGTCGGGTGGTGACTTGATCATGCGAGCTGCTTCGGATGGGAACCTTTTTGGCGTGTCCAGTACCGGCAGCCACAGGTGATTCTGGACTGACGACGTTGTGAATATCGAGGACTCGAGTAACAGATTAGGAAGCATACCAAGATACAGGGGTCTCCTGTACATGTGGAACGATTTCTGGCGCGTCCGAATCAGACTCAGAGCTCGTGTCAAAATCATCACTGCGCCCGCGATAGAGGCTTGGAGAAGATGCCACGGATGATCCAGAAGTGCTATTAGTTGAACTGGGTATGAACCCAGAACTCGATCTCCTATCGTTCGGGGGTTTGTTATCGCTCAGCGGGAATTCCTCGGCCGCGATCCTCTCTATCCAGGCGTCATAATGGCCTTCAGCTTCGGGTTGAAAAGGAGTACCATAGTAATCATTCAGATAGTCGGGGAGCATACCGTTAGTTCAGTGAGATCGGTTTTGAATATAGATGGCCCATGGTAGGCACTTTATTATATACAGACCCTCTCTTTGAACGCCTGTCGGTCGTCAATGTCTCAGCTGAGGGCTTGTTTAGCGTCAACTCCGCAAAGGCACGATCTCCTCTGTTATTATCACGTCGTTGCTGCATCGCTATCGTGACATCGGACATCCCGAAGCGGCCGGTCAAAGCAATTGGGCATGCGGGAACAAAGCAATGCAAGACAACGGGAGATCGCGCCGGCTCGAATCGGGACGACATGCTAAACTGAGACTGAGATACCATAAAAATGATCCCTTTCACTCCCAATGTATAGGTATGACTATCATCAATCAATTCCTCATCCAACATGAGGCGAGCATGAGGCATTTGTCTTTCAATATACCGACCATCGATAGACAGCCTTTCAAGTTTCGAGTCATTAGCTTCAACATAAGGAGATACATGATGGTATGACCAGCGACATCCGGTGTTTGAGATAATTAAGTAGCCTCGTCATGAAGAAGCACGTATTCCCTAGTAGATTGCCCGAACTTGATGACTGATTTCGAAGGGTTAAAGACGAGAAGTCGAGTAAGCATGGAGTGACTCACCATCGCTTGCCTTGAGTTCGTAGTAACGAGACACTGGAATCGCCTCATCATTGACATGAGTCCCATTGGTGGACTCGAGGTCAATTATAAACGGTCTGAATATAAGACTAGGCGTGGGGATTTCAGTAGGGATTAGAACATACTTTATCACGCCTTTTGACCCCCCAAATTCGTCTTTTTCTTGTACATGACGATCTGGCGCTGGAGTAAAATGACCAATCCATGGCGTCAAACAAGACGACATACACTGAATTACAGCATGTTGTTTGGAGCAGGAGGGATGATCAACAGCAACGTCAGAAACTAAACGATCCCGCCCGAATAGATACGCGCTTTGCCTGTGTATATGCAGAAGTTCTGGCCAATTAAACACGTCAGGGATTCTTAGCGGATGAAGAGCGCTCACCAACTTGTTCACTCCCTTTGAAAACGTAGAGCCTCCACCCAAGTATTGGCTTTCTCGCTTCAGGAGGTTCATTGTATTTGAGCACTGTGCTCTTTCCGTCTACTGCTTTGATTGTATTAGTTTCTGCTGCCAGAAGTCCCGAGGGCGCAAAGTTGGGTTTGGCTTTATCCTCGACTGGTGGCGACGGGGAGCGGGACCCTCTCGATTTATGGCGTGAAGAGTGTCGAGGCGACGCTGATCGACGGGATCTACCGTCTCCGCCCCTACGTCTGTCATACGACTCCCGGTCTCTTTCACGTTCTCTTTCTCTATCCCGCTCCCGATATTCACGAGGTGATCTCCAACTGTCCCGTCGGCCAGAGTCGTCCTCCCGCTGGCTGGATCCACGCTCTTCCTCACGACGCGGGTCATAACGCCGGGTCCTTTGCGAACTGCCGGCGTCGTTGTCCCGCCTCGACTCGTAACGTGGCGGCGAACGTGTTCGGGGCATACTGCCGATAGTCTGAATAGCTGACTGAGTGAACGAATGAATAAAACACTCGATTACTCAAGAAGGCCAAGGAGTCTCGAAGCTTGTCGGATTTCAATGATTTGGGCTGGCTTCAACCCAAATTTTGTGCCCGTCGAATTGGTAACTTACGTTATCAGACTATGATTGGTTGGCTTGTGTTATATTTCCATGAACTTCCAAACATCGCCATGTGGGAGTGCCACTACTATGCTCGTGGGCAATGTGGCACCCCAGGCTTGAGACCCGATTTATACTATTTATTGTATACAGTATAAAACCGTCGTTGATTCGTTCTCGCAAACAAGTATTAATGCGACTGAGATGATGCCAGTGTCGGTAACATGACCCCAGACCCAAGTTTTAGGTCACTGGCACGGATCCAATACCCCAGGCCTCGGGTGTATTGCTCCACATCTTTGATTTGCACACGCTGCAATCCAAATGTACCAGAACGGGAGCCGAAGAAATCCTACCACAATTCCATGATTTACCATCGGGAATATTGGCTAGTGAAGGTGACAAGAGTTCTCAAGACTTCAAGGTCGGCACCTCATTATGGTTCTTGACGGGCACGCGTATTTAATATATGGCTTTGATATTGTGATTGCAGGGCAATCTCCGGCGGACAAAATGCGGGGAATGATAGGGTGCCCGCGGGAGCGAAGCCCGAGAGGTTAATCACAAGCCCACGCGACTGCTATGTGGGACCTGGGGTGAATTGCACCCGCCGAAATCTCACAGGCTTGTAAGCTACCTGAGTCGTAGAATCAAAATCCAGGATTCGAAACTGTAAACACCATATTTCGGTCGCGTGGTCGTGCAGCCACGAGAACGAGGAGAATTACTCCGCGGATTCTGGCAGGTCAAAAGGCTGTGAGCCCCAGTTCCTCAGCTGCAATGAAGAGTGAAGACAGGCCCAATACTTTATGATTGCCGAAATTGACCCCTTGGGGCCCCGCGCATGATGGATGAATTGTCGGTTTTGATGCGTATGTAAGTATGCAGATCTTGGAGATGGTACCGCTGGCCCGAAAAAGTAATAACGGACGCACGTTGCATGGAGTATATTGTTACTCGTAAGGTCCTTGGGCAATACACCACATCATATCCGGATCCGATGCGCCAAATTCGAAACGAGCCGCGGGGAGATGGAGACTTGGTGAAGTTCCCAGAACCTTGAGCCAATAACTTGAAACTAAGGGCAACAGTGACGGCATGTGGCAGTTGAGACTTAGCCGGTCCGGGGGTGACAGGGGGAATGGTGTTCGGGTCCCGATCAGGAAAACCAAAAATGCCACTAAAATTCAAACAAACCAGCCAAGGCTCCAGGGCTAGAAAGAACAGACCATCCTACTAAAGCCATTCTAGCACATCCTGTCTCATCGCCATATGCGATGGGGCTTGTTGGGAACTAGGAGTTAGGTTTTTATTCGCCCCTGCTCGCATTGGTGTTTCTTGGAAACCGTAGTATAAACACACATCAATATCATTCCCTGAAAGAGAAATCGAAGTCCACAAATATAATGACAAGCTTCCTGAAGTTCAAGTCTACTTCACTCACCCACAGTACATATGTACGCTAGCACTGTACGAAACCATGACTTACCCAACAAACCCCAAGCACCCCCCGAATTGGGACGGCGGACCGCTAACAACCACCACACAAAAGTGCCAATCTCCACGACGTCAACGCACCAGACGTATCACGTTCAAGGCCAGCAGGAAGTATCCGGCCAGCCCCACACCCTTCCACCATTAGATCGCTCTATCTCCGGGCGATATTTGCATATTCACGACCGAACTTCTGTGGTTCCCCCAGCACAATTTCAGGACGTGGCTCCGCATGAAGTGCCTTATTTCAGTGGACATGATGCTGAATACGCCAAACACGTCAATGCCGACCACCCTTGCCCTTCGAGTTCACTCTCGCAACTCAAGCGCCTCCCCGCGATTGATACATTTGACATTGGGCCATCGCGCTCGGGAGAGAGTTCAGTCGGGCATATTGCGACGGCTCCCTCATTCTCAGAGCATTCCATTGACCCCGAGATTTGGTCCCCTGCTTCCAAGGATTCCTCTCCGCCAGCCTCGCGGAAGATTCGACGGGATAAGCCCCGTATTGAATTAGCACCTGATCAGCCGCCCACCACTCAGGGTAAGCCCCGCACCAGGGTTTATGTAGCATGCCTGCAATGGTACGTGAGTTCAGTCGCGTTGGCAATGGTAACTAATCGGCCCTTCAGCCGAACACGGAAAATTCGTTGTGATGGCGCGAAGCCGGTCTGCCACAATTGTGGGCGAAGGAATAGTGGCAGCGAGTGTAATTATGACACAGTCCCCAAACGTCGTGGGCCGGATAAAACACCTGGTGCGCGCCAGCGGATGGCCCGGGACATGAAAGATGACGAGGAATCTGGTGTATTCCCTGTTCGTCGCCGTCGAAGGCGCCGGAATACTTCGGACATTTTGCCCCAAGAATCGAAGATCACTGGCACAAATGATTCATCTAGTCAAAGCCCCGCATCTGCAGCCAGCGCCCATCCTGATATCCCCCCTCCTCCTACCCCACTTAGCGAGGGTGTTCCTTCATTGGGCCCCGTATCCATTAATCCCACAGTAAGATCTCCGACTAGCAATCGCGGTCTCAGTGACGGCGAGGTGTTCTCGCTAGGACACAATATTGTCTTCGGTGTTGACAAGGATACAAGGGAGGCCAGCATTCCTTCATACCCGCGGGGGTCTGGACCTACATATAATTCGCTATCCACCACCTACAGCGAATTCAACGGTTTACCGACTGTGAGTTCGCCAGGCCCGTCTTACATCCGCGAGCTAGACAAACACGGGAACGAGGTGCAAGAGGAGACCGAGGATGTTTCGAACGAGCCCTCCCTGATATTCACTCGCAAAATCTGGTGGGATTCGCTTTTGGCCCTATACTCATCCCCAACCTCCGATCATCTCCCAATTCTTACCGCATCGCAGCGAGAGACTACTGCGCAGGCTGTCATTTCAGATTTGCGATTTTTGTTTCGTGTCTCAAATTACTGGTTTTCTTTCTTCCATGTTCCCAGTTTTTTCAGCAATTTTTTCGATCCCACTCGGAGAGAACGCATCCAACCGAGCCTTATTTTGGCTTTGCTGTCCATGGCCACATTCTGGCAGAGCTCTGAGATCGGGTTCGGTCGTCACGGTCGAGAAAAAGCGCTGAGACTCCGGGACGAGGCGCAAAGCTCCCTTGAAGCCAGCCTCAACGCTGGCTGGATCGACGAGACGCTTGCTCAAGCCGCATGGGTGGGACCATTCTTCAGAGTTTTATCATTTTCTGATTGTGGGTATAGCTTCTAGCTTTGTTCGAGGTTTGCGCCCATCCCCGGCACTCATCTGAAAGGACGACATCCTCTCTCATTTTGCTGGATTCGATCATACGCAGCTTGTCGTTAACATTCGTCGACGCTGATGATCCCAGCATCTCAACGTTTCTCCCAGGCTCTGTTCCAACGGTTGCTGCGCACCTCCAGCAGGGCGATGTGTGGTTCCCCGCTGAACAACACGACTCTGGTCATCTCGCTTATTCAAATAGGATTGACGGTTCACCCGCGCGCGAACCCGTCTCG